>WAAE01000862.1:50735-93266 GCA_013400495.1 Nicator chloris
GGTACGGCCCCGCCGGGTCCGGCCCCGCTCTCACCGGACGCCGAAGTTGCCGCCGGGCGCAAACGAAGTTGGCGACGCGCGACCCGTCCCGGCTCCCCTCGCCGGCCCTCGGCGCGGCCGCCCCGCCCGCACCCCCCTCCTCGCGACCCGGGCACCGGCACCGCCCCCGCGGGTCGGCGCAGGCGTCGCCGCGGAGCCGGCGGGACGGGAGGGTGGGCGTGGGGTGCGGGCGGTGCTGCGGGCGGCCGCGGCAGAGCGGAGCGGGAGGCTGCCCGGCCGCCGCCGCCTCTCATGCCTTCACGGCAACAAAGAACGCGCTGAGCGGCGGGCGGAGGCGCCGGGCCCCTGGCTGTGCCCCGGCAGTGCCCCGGCAGTATGTTCCCAAAGGGCACCGGGAGACGATGGCGAGGAAGAGCGAAGCCTCCGCACATCTCTACGGTGAGCGCGGGGCACGGCGGGGCGAGCGCCGGTGCTGGGGCGGGGGCGGCCGGCGCCTGTACTGCTCTCCGGCCTGTTGACAGCGCGGATCCGCCCGGCGGGCAGCGACGGCCGGAGGCAGACGGAGTTTGTTTCCCTTGGCGAATGTGGGGGCGCGGTGGCCACAGGGTCCCCCGTGTCGGAGGTAGACCCCGGGACGCCGGAGCACCTGGCCCGGCCTGGAGCAAGCAGGACGATCGGTTACGGGAAAGAGCCGGTGGGCGCAGAGATGGGGGCGGGCAGACCTGGAGCTTCCGCCGCCGCCCCCGCTGCGGGAGCAGGTGCGTTGTGGCCGCTTTGTCCGCGTTCTGGGGCAGAGAGGGTCCGGGCGGCAGGTGCGCAGGCCGGGCCGGGCCGGGCCGACGCGACTGTGGGATGCCCGAAGCGTTGTGCGGGGCCGGGGGCCGTGGGGTGCCCGGAGCGGTGTGCGGGGGCGGAGCCCGCTGAGCGGTGGTACCTGTGGGCTGTGGGTGTTCGGGGCGCGTGCACCGGGAGCTTCCCGCTGCTCCTGCTAACGGGCGCCGCGGGAAGGTCACCGGGGGCAGAACTTCATCTGGGCGTTTGGGCTCTGCTTTAATTGCTCCTTGGAAGGCGATGTATTTGCGATGCGGGACATGGGTTTGCAAAGCTGCTTAGCCTGTTTGAAGGTGTCGCTACAAAGCCGATTTCCTCTTCCAGAGTGCGCGAGATTTCCATGGCAAAACAAACGTGCAGAATGGGCAAACCCCCTTAGGACAGGTCTGCTGCTCCCGGAGCCCTGAAGGCCTGCAGCAATGAGCCGAGTTACGCAAAAGGGTAAACGCGGCTTGGTAAAGCAGCCTTTGCCTCTGTACCACAGACATGCTGTGTGACATGTTTGTACTTTGGAAAAATCTATTTTTTAATTCACTGCCATGGTCTGAATCTTGATTTGACTAAAGGAAAATCCATGGCTTGGTTTCCTTCGAAAAAGGGAAATGAAAACAAAAATCCTTTAAGGAAGGAAGACAAGCCACAAAGCTTAGGTGAAATAAAAATTGGTGAGTCTGAAATCATTTAACTTCTGAGAGAACCTTTTTCCACTCCTGTGGAATTCAAATGGTTTTGCAGGTTACTGCAGAGAGAGTGTAGGCCTAGGATCATAGATACTCAGCACTGATGGCAGAAAGAGTGGAAGTATTATTCTGAAAGGAGCATAGTATTCAGGAAGGGAAAAACAGCTTTCAAATAGAGTTCAGTAAGTGCTATGTAGGCTTCCTCATTTGCTGTTTGTAAGCAAGAACACTCTAGTAAAGGCATGATGAGCAATACCATGTGTTTTACTGTCATAATACTGTAATCTTTTAAACTTCAATTTGGAAGCATCTTACATGGGTAAGAAAGGGTGAATCTTTTTATTCACCTTTAGGGAGGAAGGCAGCATTCTGAAGAATTGTAGAAATTCTCCTATTTGAGCTATTTCATCAGTGTGTTTACTTCCTTTTAGTTCATTTACATGTATGGATATTAATAGTGGTAATGTTTATTGTGTTACTACATTTGCATAAATCTTGAGCAATTACGCTGCTCTTGTGTTGGGAAGCAAGGTCCTTTCCCTTGTTAGATCCCATAATGTTAAGGACTTATAAAATGGAAAATGCAGCATTTTCAAATTGGGCATATGGAATATGGTTTTCCTTTTAAATTAGGTTGCTACAAGTTATTCTCTTGACTTTGTTGTCTTTGCCATCAACTGGTTATTTATTAGCCTGCAGGTATATTTTTCAGAGGAATGGATGCCCTAAACTTCTTTCCTTAGAATCTCAAGAATTCCTCACAGCTTTTATAAATGATAAATTTTGTAAAGGCAAATTCTTCTCAAAGTTTTTTTAATTTGTGTCATCAGTCTGATTCTTTAGAAGAAATTAGTCAAGTGCATGGTTTACAAGTGAAGTCTTTATTTTTTAAGGGAAGCAGTACTTTTCATGTGACTGCAGTATTAACTGCTGTCATGTGACTGTCAAAATGAATGTTGAAATTATTTTTTACTTAATTGTAGAATCAGTGATTGTCCCATAAACAATTTCCTGTAGAAGTGAACTGCACTTCAGTTTTACCTTACAAATGGACACTGAAGGCCAAAAGGATGCTGACATCTTTAACAAAAACTTTTATCACTATTTTGAGAAACATTGAGAAGGCCCAATTTATTATTTCCAACTCAAAATCATCTCGTTTTTTTTATATCTGTGTGTTTAAGTCTTCTCTAGGAAAAACTACTCACCTATGGTTTTTTTTGCCAGTAATAGATGCAACCAAAACTTGAGTTTATAACTGTGATTTCCTAGTTACTGCTGTGAAGTTATCATATTAGGTTTCTCCTAAGAAGAATTTAATTTATGTTCCCAAGTTGGGGAAGTTCTGTTTCACTTGGGAGAGCTTTTGAGGAACTGTGACACTTACTATCAAGATGTCACTCTTGTCACTTGGCCTGCGCTTACCATTCTTAATTTCCTCCAGTCACGCATATGTACCACACAGGAAGGGCATCCTCAAACTGAGGAAAATGGGCTATTTAGCCACAGCAGTGTCATACGATGTGGAAGCTGTTGGCTGTGACACTGCTGCAGATAAAGCTTCTCTAGTTCCTGCTGGTCAATCCCTGTGCATATGGTATGTAATTCATTTTGCCTTCTGAGGTTCAAATTTCGTACCAGTGGGGTAGGTTCATATCAAAAATGAAACTTAATTTAACACTTTATTAATATTTTAACATACCCAGAAGTGTTGGAAGTAGTGAAATGCAGATTCAGATGGCTTAAACCTTTCTTCTCTGACATAAATTTGGTCCACTTCATCTAGGCTTTGCAGTACATGTCTTAGGCAGGATAAATCATTTACTCTTTGAGCACATCTGCTGAACCTAGTTACAGAGCTTCAAACATACCTGACTTTGCCAACATTCTAGTTTTACATAAAACAATTCACTGTGGAATAAATTTGGGAGCTGGGCAGAAAAACAGAGAAAGAATTTTAAACACTTCGTAATATGTTCCCTGTTGTTTTTTACTGCAGACAGGTCTTTCTGAGTGAAAACTTTCTCAGCATGCTGCTTCGTTATTTTGTCTGGTTCTGTGGTAATGTCTTCCACAACATCCTTATCCCAAGAGTTACAGTCAATGGTTCAGTATCCAAGTGGGAACCAGTAATGAGTGGTGTTTGTACTGAAACCAGTGCTATTTAGTATGTGGATCAACAAAGTAAAAGAGGTCAAGTGCACCCTCAGCACAGCTGCAGATGACACCAAGGTGAGTGGTTCAGTTGATACACTAAAAGGAAGGGATGCCATTCAGGGGGGCCATGACAGACTTGAGGATCTGCAAGCTGCCTGAAATCAAGCAAGGCCAAGTGCAAGGGCCTGCACCTGGGTCAGGTGATCCCCAATATCAGCACAAGCTGGGGCATGAATGGTTTGAGAGCAATGCTGCAGAAGGACTTGGGGTACTAGTGGATGAAAAGTTGGCCATGGCCTGGCAACATGCACCTGCAACCCAGAAAACCAGTTGTGTCCTGGGCTGCATGAAAAGGAGTGGGACACCAGGTTCAGGGAGGTAATTCTGCCCTTCCTTTACTCCGCTCTGGTGAGACCCCACCTGAAGGTATTGCATCTGTCTCCAGCATTTCCAACACAAGCAAGACAAGGATCTTGGAGCAGGTCCATAGGAGGGCCACAAAGATGATTAGCAAGCTGGAGCACCTCTCCTATGAGGAAAGGCCAAAAGAGTTGCAATTGTTCAGCTTTTTGATATGTATAAAGGGGGTTTGTAAGAAAGACGGAAAAAGATTTTTTTTTTTTTTTTTAACCCCTCTTTTTTTTTCCTTTTTGCTTCCCCCAAGGTTTCTATTGACAGGACGAAGGGGAATGGTTTTTAATGGAAAGAGGATTTTGGTTGGACATAAGGAAGAATATTTTTTTCACAAGGGTGATTAGGTGCTGCAACAGGTTGCCCAGAGAAGCTATGGCTGTGCCACCCCTGGAAGTGTCTAAGGCCAGGTTGAACGGACCTCTGAGTAATGTGGTCTAGTAGGAGGTGTCTGTGCCCATGGCATAGGCTTGGAGTGAGATGAGCTTTAAGGTCCCTTCCAATCCAAACCATTTTGTGGTTCTATGAAAATATAAAAAGTACTGCATACCAGAGACAGTTTGGTCAGTAAGTGAATAGGCAATTAAACTGGTAGGATTTAGTTAATACAATTTTTCCTCACCTAGTGGTCTAGCACTTCCTTGTATTTCTTGAGCCAAGTTAATTACTGCATTTTCCAGTCCAATTAAGATTCTAGAGTATCTGAAAGCATCCAGGATAACATTTGTTATCCTCTAGCACTTGAGTGTTGTACATCTTCTAGCTTATTGACTTAAGCTGAGCCATTCTTGGTAGTAAGGTATTGGCTCAGCCATGAACAAGGACGATACAGTCAGAACATCTATAAGTAAGGAGATTAATGGAACTGTTATGCATAGGTATCTGCTATTGAGTGGGTTATGTATAACTGTCACTGAATATTATCTAGAAAGAGTTTAATAAGCTAGGCTTCTTGTTGGCTAGTTAAACTTGGTTATATCTTTTAACAAGCAGGATACTTATACATAGTTGAGGGGAAATTCTCTCTACTGCCATCCCAAGCCTGTATAGAACATTATCATCCAATTTTGCATCTCTGCTTCTCAGATCCTGTTCTACCAAATCTGTGTTTCTCTACACTGTGTCCTTATATTAGAGCCATAAATATCTCATTCTGCACAGGGTAATTAGTTGTTACTGTTACATAACAAGCAAAAATAAAATAAATTTGCCATAATCATCTGGTCAGAAGGAAAAATGCTGTTGCAGTTAAACACACAGAAATGTGGAGGTGATTTAGTAAATTCAGTAACTGATCTTCACTTGAATGTGAGAAAATCTGTTTGCTCTGCATTCTCTCCTGAAGTGTAAAGGCACGTCACATTCACAGTTGCTTAACTGTGTTTATTTGTGTTTCCTCTGGCTTGGACGGGAGCACTCTTTGGTGGGTTAAGAACTGGCTGCATGGCCGGGCCCAGAGAGTGGTGGTGAGGGTTCTGCATCCAGCTGGTGGCCACTCACCAGTGGTGTTCCTCAGGGTCTGTGCTGGGGCCAGCTCTGTTCAGTATTTTATTGATGACATGGTTGAGGGAATTGAGTCTTTCATCAGTAAATTTGCAGATGACACTAAGCTGAGAGTGTATTGATCTGTTGGAAGATAGGAGGGCTCTGCAGAGAGACCTGGAACGGTTGGATGGATGGGCAGAGTACAACAAGATGAAGTTTAACAAGTCCAAGTGCCAGGTACTGCATTTTGGCCACAAGAACCCCCTGCAACGTTACAGGCTGGAGACAGTGTGGCTGGACAGTGCCCAGGCAGAAAGGGATCTGGGGGCACTGGTCGACAGCCGGCTGAACATGAGCCAGCAGTGTGCCCTGACAATGGCATCCTGGCCTGGATCAGGAATAGTGTGGGAGCAGGGAGGTTGTTCTTCCCCTCTACTCAGCACTGGTGAGGCTTGTGCCTCACCTTGAGTGCTGTGTCCAGTTCTGGGCCCCTCAGTTTAGGAAGGACATTCAGACACTCGAGCACGTCCAGAGGAGGCAACGAGGCTGGTGAGGGGCTGGGAACACAAACCCTGTGAGGAACAGCTGAGGGAGCTGGGGTCGTTTATCCTGGAGAAAAGGAGACTCAGAGGTTACCTTATCACTCTGTACAACTCCCTGAAGGGTAGCTGTGCTCAGGTGGGGCTTGGTCTCTTTCTCCAGGCAGCACTGACAGAACAAGAGGACACAGTCTCAAGCTGCATCAAGGGAAATACAGGTTGGATATTAGGAAGAAGTTTTTTTACAGAAAGGGTGATAAAGTATGGGAATGGACTGCCCGGGGACGTGGTGGAGTCACCATCCCTGGATGTGTTTAAAAGAAGACTGGATGTGGCACTGGGTGCCATGGTTTAGTTGAGGTGTTAGAGCATGGGTTGGACTCGGTGATCTTGAAGGTCTCTTCCAACCTAGACATTCTGTGATTCTGTTGCTAGTATCTGGCTCAGAGGCAGTCAGATTTACAAAATCTACTAATGTGATTGCTTAGCATCTGGGTATTATGTCAGGGAGTTAGTGTGTCATTACTGTCTAATAATCTAATAAAATAACACAGAAGCATCTAGCAGGATAGTGTAAATTACATTAACTTAGGACTATTCTATGGAGGCACATAAATGTAAGAGTTTCTTTCCTTGTTCCTAACCTCTGTGAGGTTAGGAACAAGGTGTGTTTTATGGAGTAATACTCTGATTTGTTTAATACTGGGAAGATGAATACCCAAATTTGTTAGCAACCTTACTTTGTTACAGTGAAAGCTAAGGAAAATGTGATGGCTGTGCACTGTACAACATATAAGTGAACCTGGACATTTAGATTTCCATATGTGGAACTTGTACTGATTCATTTGGGACTTTGAAGAAGGTGTTTCAGTTAGAGGTTGAGGAAACAGTGAAGAAGTACCCAAGAAATCCTGGAAGAAGACTACAGAATAACCTTTCAAATTCTTTCCAACTTTATTTTCTGTGAGCACTTACTTGGGGGGTGGTGTGGATCCCAAGGGATACACAGGACTCAAAGTCCATGAAGATGGTGTGGGAAGGTGGTGACAAGTCTAATAAGTCACTGTGGGGAAAAAAATAAGTTTATAATAAACCTGTGTTTTATTTTTGCTAGGATGACAGGAAATAAATGCCTGGCAGCTGTTGGAGTTAAGTGGATGTCTTAGGTATCTAAGTATTCTTAGGCAACAGATCCCAAGAGTGACTGAGGATAATTTTGGACAAAAAACCCATGCAACTTAAACTTTATGTGAACACTTCTGCTTTTTATTTTTTCTTTTCATATTGTTCAGTCTAAATTTGTTGGTACCAAGCTTTTATGATACTGGAATTCCAGTCTCTGGAATAAATAGCTTTATACCCACCATTCCGAATAATAGAGCTGCAATCTGTATGAAACATCAAGGGTTTTTTTCTTATCACATTAATCTGTTGTGGCACTTTGCAGCAGCTGGGATGCTATAAGCACCCAAAAATAAACGTAGCCAGGAGAGAATCTCTTTCACTTGTGGGATAATCCCACAGAGTCTACTGCTGATACAGAAATTCAGTGCTGTCCACATGCCCGAACAAATGATGGGCAACTTTTTGTGGGCAGAGATGGGATACATCTGACTGTTCCTTCTAACTGAGGGATATTTGCATTTTCCCAGCCTCATTCCACATAGAGGAAATCATCCTTTCCCTCCTAGATTGTGCTTAAGAGAGCTGCAGCAAGTGACTGTACTTCTTGAACGTACTCGGTTGAGCAGTCACTTTGAAGTCAAAGGTCGTCTGTTTTCGTAAAACCTGGGCCGGTGCCTTTGATGGACCTCTGACATCTGCCAAGAAAAGGACGTTTTGCCTAAAGCAATCCTCTCCCTGAAGAGGACCACTGATTAAGGTTCCCAGAAGATGTTTGGTGGGCTACTTCTCCAGCAGGAAGTCCCATGCTTGTATCTACTTTTAACCAGTAGATATCTGTTAAAATACATGATTTAGTGTGTACTTCTGATGTGGTAAGGGTGGGAACCCATTTGTACTTTAGGAGTATGTTTCACTCTAACGTGAGTGGGCTGGGATACCACATAATTATCTCTTCTGCACAACTGATTCTATATAGAAGAAGGTGAGTATCTCTTGCATGCAGATCATGTAGACTTGTGCAAGCTAATGTGCTGTGAAATTTGGTAGCTGAATTACTGTCCTTTATAATCAGTGTACTTTGAAATAGGTGAATATGCAGAATAATACTCTTTGTATTTTTTATATAAAATTATTTATAGAGGATATTACATTAAAATTAACTGGTTTTTTTATCATTTTTTCTATAAGAGTTATAATTTCTTGGATTTGATCAGGTTGCTAAAAACTAGCTAAATGTAGCAAAATACAGTTTATAGTTTTAGCTCCCCCCTGCCCCTGCAGAATGATAAATAATTCCTATGCTGTTGCTTTATTCTGTCAGACAAAAGGCAATAAGCTGTATCTGTGAATACGCCTTTTTGTTGGTTTCAGTACAATGCAATATCTGTGCAAGCATCTAGGCAACTGCTATAAACAGGGAAATGATGTGCCCTGTGACCAATACTCTTGAACTCTTATAGTATTTACCCCATAAGTAATTTAAAGGTTTGTGTAGGATTTGTGAGATAATACATTTCTTTCATACCTATATATATATGTGTGTGTATTTAAGTAAATATGTATATAATATGTACATATATATTGCTAACAGAATTATTTTAACGAGGAATACATAATTTCATTTGGAAAGCAAGTACATAATGTTACATTATATTGTATTTCTAGTTATGCAGTTCATGTAGAGCAGATCCTTGCTAATTTATACTGATAGGCTCTTCACAAATGACTAAGTGTTGTGGCAAGAGCCGTGTAACACCAGTCCACAAGGTCGAGGTTAGCCACCATTTTGGTCTCCAGTCTGAGGGAAAACAACCATCTTGGCAGCTGTCTGGAAGCTTATTTTGGAATTGTAGAGAAGATAATAAAGAGAGCTCAGCTACTGGAAACTTGGCTTTTTCTTTTAATCCTTTTATAATGAACGGTTTTCCTTTCAACTGAGGGAATCAAAAATCTGTAGGTAGTGAATGAGTGATTTGGGATACTGACAAGCAGAATAGGAAGAGAAATCAGTCAAAGTTTCTTAACAAAGTGAAAGTAACCCCAAATCAAGTGAATCTGTACATGGAGATGGTAAACAAATGGGCAAACAAGCACACTAGAATTCTGAGCCAATGATTATCAATGAAGTTGTTCAGTACACCTGGAAATGTAGCTCTGCAAGCAGAAAAAAATAAACCCCACAATTGCCAAGAGCTTTTTTCCAGGACTCTTCCCTGTTATGTGCCCTGTAACCACTGCCAGAATAAGATATGTGAGAAGACCTACAAATACTGTTTATTTATGCTCTGTCTCACTCAAAAGTATAAGAAAAATATGGTAAGAAAGTATGGCATGGTAAAGGAACAATGTGGGAAAATGTTTCTTTTTTTCCACGCAGAGTGACTCCTGGGGGATGTGGATGGTCAATTAATGTATTTTTGGTCACCTGTTTTTTGACTTATTTTAAGCTGTTGGGTCAGTTCAGTTAGTGGGATCAGTTAATGATATTACAGTCAGCTTGGGAATTAAATTTCATTAGATTTGACTAGTCCTAATGGGCTTGCGCTAAACTGTGTTGTCTCTAACCATCTTCTGTCATACTTGAAGGCAAAGTATCATAGTTTTATGTCTGTACCAAAGATTATCTTTAAAAGGCATCCTGCAGTGAATTTGCTTTAAAGTATTGAATTTGCTTATGTTGATTTTGGCTTTGAAATACAAGTCACAGTTGCCCAACCAAAAAAGGGGAACTGAATGACAGTGGTCCTTAATACAGACCGCTATGCGTTTGGGAAGATTCTCTTGTTTATGGGTAAAATTCTGCTTGTAGCCTGCTTAATTATGAAACTGAAAGAGGAGGTGGATTCTGTTCTCACTGTGTGACCCCAAGAGCCATTCTAGAGCACTTGTGGAAGGGTAGGACTGTAGTCTGTACAGCTGTGCTTTTTTTGACCTTTCAAACATGCTTGCACTGTCTTGGCCTCTCTGTTCAGGCCTGTCATGCAGACCTGATGAGCACTTGCAAACCCTTGGGATAGCTGGGCACTATCCTAAAACATGTTTTCCTGATGTTAGGGCACTTTTTATATCGGTCATGATTAGTGTAATAAAGGGCAAAGCCATATGTGTCTGCTTTCCCTTGCTATGGTCTTGTACATGATTTCCACTCACAGCTGGGATTGATTTACTCTTCACCCACGTGCTTACCTTTTCTTTTTCAAAGTTAGATGAAAGCTAAATATTTGATTAGAAGATTAAATTATGTACTTATTTTTTGGTGGGCTGTGTTTACATTTGATGACAGCTACATATTATGTTGTCTTTCTCTGCTGTCTTGGCTGCACTATAAAAGCTGTGGTAAGTTATGTTGTGGTTACTTGCAGCTTCCTCATGACCATTTGGCACAATCCCTCAGCCAAATGTTGCTAATGTTACTAATGTAGATTCTTCTAAATAATTGTGAGGTTTCATCCCTGCAAGGATAAAGAAAGTTTATGCAAATTATTAGTACAGATGTCAAGTTTTTGTACTACAGCTGTTGTCATTACAGGCATCTCTTTTGACATCATCTATGCATCTGGCATCTGGAGTATTTGCTTTGTCTTTCATTGTTGTCTGTCTCTCTCTGTTCTGTAAATCTGTCTTTTTGTTACAAAATACTATTTTAGTTTATCACATGCTTCTTCACTGTTGTCCTCTGTTTTAGAGGAATTTATGATTTTTCCTTCCTATTCTCACTCTTATTGGTTTCAATTCTGCAAATCTGACCTACATCAAAATAAGTATGAGCAACAAGCAAGGAATCTGAAGCTTTTTTTTTTTTCTGTGTGACATTTGCAGCATATTTCACCATCAGAACTTTTTTTTAAAGGTTATTGCAGATTGCCAAAATACAATTGTATTTAGAACACAAGATTTCTCTCAGAAGGAGTTTGTACTTGGTTTCTGGATATGAATCCTATCTAATGCATGACAGACCCCAGTAGGAATCCTGCCATTTTCTTTGGCAAAACCTCAGTAGTGATAAACACTGATCAAGAAGTTGTTGGAGGTGATTTTGTTCATTTGTTTTGCAGCTTTCATAGAACTAGGTAGAAAGCACTTTGCAGCAGATTTTCTGTACGGCTGAAAGTTGTTGGCAAATCTTTTCCAACTCTTCTGCTGAGTTAACGTGCTGAATCTGCAATAAAAGAAATATTTTTGTCACCAGAAAATCTTACTCTTGAAATACTGAGTGAGAAGAATGTTGCCATGTACTATCACGTTAGAAAAAGGTGAGGAAATGTTTATTTGGTAAAGGAAGCCTCTTGTTTGTTAGGTTTTAATGACTTGTGTGTGACTTCACGTGTTGCTCAAGATGTGAGACTGGCAGGATGTGTGAGAAGTTGTTCACGCTTCAGGACCATTTCCCAGCAGCACTCAAAGCAATTGTAAATGTAATTGTGTTGATATTGTGACAAAATGTCAGAGTATCACAGAAATAATAGGTCTTAATACCTAATGCAAGCTCTGGTTGGCTTGATGTATTTATTCCTGGTGATGCACTGTGCCAAAAATTGAAACACTTCTATTCTGGGAATACTAGTAGGTTGGAATGTGCACTGTGGGACAGTTTTTTGCTTGAATTCTCTAGTGGGTGGGAAGTATTTAAAGAGTGGGGGGGCAATCCACTGCCATCTTTTTTTTTTTCTTAAGTCTGAATGATGGCTTTTATATCTTCTGTGAAGGCACAGTTGTTTCAGTGTTCCAGGACAAGTTGCAATAACAAGTACGGCTTAGCAGGGTAGGTATCCAAATCACAGTGAGGGAAAGGGGGACCATATCTTGGCATAAAATAATCAGCAAACACATAGTTAAAAGTGTTTTGCAAGGCTATGGAGTCACTGGCAAGCTGATTTAATTTTCCTATTTTCAGATTTTTGGGTCAGTAATCCACAACTCAAGCAATTTTTTACTTTTTTTCCTAGCCTGTAGTGAAGCAGGAAGAGAGACTGAGGATAATTATTTATATGTCTGAAAAAGATTGGGATTGAAAAGCATTGGCTTCCATTCTTAGAAAAGAATAGTAATTTGGAACAGCCTTCTGGCATGTGAGACTAGAAAGTCAGTCTTCTGTGTCCTAGTATTCCCAACTTGTCCCATTTAATGTCTATGAATGCTTTCAGGTTTTATAGAAGTTGTGGTTAGGCTTAGTGATTGAGATCTCTCACAAAAGGTAGTCTAAGAAGAAAACCATTTGTTAGCCTTCATTTTGTCTATTAGTAATAGGAAAATACATGGTTGTGTTTAAGGTAATTTTCCTTCAGTCAAGTTCCTTGTTGCATTTCCTAAAGCATTCAGGATATATATGTACTGTCATCTCATTCTGCGTTTTACCAGTACATGCTCGTTATCTTTAGGGTTCTGTCTTGTTGTTAGCATTCAGGAATCATTTCAATAGTGTATTATCCAGAAATCAAAATCAAGTAATAACATATTGTGACCATCAAATTTTCATTTATGCTGTTTACTACAGTTCTAGTTTGACTTAAGTGGATTCAGGGGATGGGAGTGTACTGTTAGTTAGAAAATGTTTAGGTGCATTAAAAGAAACTATTACTGGTGCTTGAGATCAAGAAACAGCTCTTTGTAAGTCATAATGTGAATTGTATCTTGAAAACATGCTAGGATTTGAACTTCTTTCAGTTCACACTGTTCTTAATTACAGGATTGCTGTGTTTTAGATTCGAAATTTGGATTCAGAAATTGATTTTTTGAATAGTTTATTCCATTTCACAGCTGTCAGGATAACCGAAGTCTAGTTTGAACTTAATGCCTTTAGATTGCCGACTAAATACAACTTGTGGTGGACTTGTCTTTAGTGAAGGACATACGGATAATTTGCTGCTGTTCTTGAACACCTGATCAGTCTTTAAACTTACACTACAGTTTGTTCTTCATTTTACCCTTCTGTATCACCTTGTTCCTGTTTCCTTACCTGATTGTTTCCATTTCTACTTGCTTTCCCCTGTATTTTTTTTCATTCCTTCCTTTTTTTCCCCTCCAGAAGATTTTTTTTACTCCACTTAATCATTAATCAAGTCCCATTAATCACAGTTTAGATGGACATCTGGTATTGTGTCTTTTAAGCTGAAGAACAAATATTGCTGTTGCTGCATTGACAGGGAAAGAAGTCTGGGAAGCCAAAAACATTAGCATTCTAAAACATTTCATCAGTCCTATTTTAATACCCAACCAAACAAAAAAACAGCACCAAACAAAAAGAAAACCACAATCCTGCCATCCTGGAAGCAGCACTCATAAAAGAAAGAAACATTGCTATTGCACACACCACATATTTTCTTAGCAATAACATAAGTGTTGTTTAGGTGACTGGGGAATCTGAATAGGCAAAGATTCAGAAGAGCTCTACTGCTGTAAAAAAATCTCAACAGAGTGGTTCCTGTATGAGGATGTTCTGGCTAACAGGCCAAGGAAAGTCCTGAATAAGTAGGTTTTTTTGTATGGGTGTTTTTTTGTGGGTTGTGGTGGGGTTTTTTTATTATTTTGTTGTCGTTACTGTTTTTTTGATTGGTGTTTTTTGAGGGTTGTTTATTTGGTTTTGGGTTGATTTATTTGTTTTGTGTTTTGGTGGGGGTTTTTTTCTGAGATCTCTTTAACATAAAATCAGAACTCTGAGATTGGCAAGTGTATCTGTCAACCAGTCCTATTTTCCTCTTGGCTTACTAACTGTGATCTCACTTTTTGAATTACTGTCCGTGTAGTCTGCTTGTAACAGGATCCCTTAAGTCTACTACCTTACATTTTTTTTACACCCCTAGTTCAGTTTATAGCTCTGTTTCTTCACCTTAGGTAAGCCCAAACTGGGTTACTAGAGTAGAGAAAACCTTACAGAAAATAGTAAAAGGGCAGTCAAAAAACTTCTGATACTTATCTTTGGCATCCGTTTCTCTAGCATAAGGTCTGCTGCTTAAAACATGAGAGAAATTGAACATTTCTTGCTATTTTCGGTGCATATGTTTGCAGCTTTTCTTGGAATTTCTGTAGTAATTGTCACACAAATTTAGGTTCCTCTTTAAGAACTCCATCTGTCTTATGAAAAAACAAATGAGAAGATACAATTTAGAAGCAGTAGAGAAAGAGAAAGTTTCTTTACCATTATTTCAGACTAGTTCGTGTCTCATTCGACTTAAAGGAAAGACTTAACCTGGCCCTTTCCTGTGGAACCCATAGAGATACCTGTCTTTTTAATTGAGCAAGTTAAAAAAGATTTGCAAGATTTAGAATATTAACTTTCAAATTCATAATGCTGAATTATACCCGGGAGAGGAATGCATAGCAAAAATGAGTATTTTTCTTCTTGTAACATAAACAGTCCTTTTCTTGACATTTCCTTTTATTAATCTCTCTGTCAACACACGGTTGTTTCTACAAAACATCTCTCTTTTTTCACATGAGTTTCTGGTTACCTTACATAATTTACAATATTATTAGAATGTTGATTTCACCCTTTGCAGTTATTTTCTGTGATAGGCTTCCAAACAGATTGACCCCTGGCTGGCAGAATGTTTTAGGGGACGTGAAGAGCTGATTTGGTTTTAATAGGCCATGGTGCAGTGTAAATGACACAATTCAGAGGAGGCTAGAGAAATGCTACTGCTCACTGAGATATTTAATTAGTGCAATGCATTCTAAGGTATAGAAAGCAGATTGAGTATGCAGTAGTCCCTTTATATGATTGGTCTTTATGTACCTTCTTAGGTAGCCTTTTGATTTTGGAGCAGCTCTCCACATTAAAAATGTTTATAAACATTTTTATCTCTAAGGGTGAACAGAATGGAAATCTGTCATTCAGGAGCAGTCCCATTTCATATATGGCAGCAGGATGGTAATATAAATGTGGTTAGGAAGAGAAGGGAGAATAATTTGGGATTCAGGAGGGAGAATTACTTAAGAATGTGAACTATGAAATGAGGGTTGGAGGACATTGACAGAATAGAAGGAAACAGATTACAGGACCTGGAACATTGGAAGTCACACATAATGGAAATAGCACTTATGAATCCTTGAACATATTCTACTTATTTTTTTAGCCAGAAGTATTCCATGAAGATCTCCCTATTATGAGGGGCTTGCTGTTGTAGCAGAACAGTCACTTCTGCTCAACTGGAAAGGAAGTATTTAGCCTGCTAGCTCAATATAGGTGACAGAAGGTGTTATTCTGCAATAACATGTGGACACATGTCACCCTGGAGTGTTAAAATCTTGTGTTTTAGAGTCACAGTGAAGAAAATCCTTCCAATTAAAATTTAAAATTTATACGTGTGTATACTCTCAGACCACACATGGAAACAAACAGTAGGTAAAGTACAATTGTTGCAAAATTGCTAGTTAATAGTTTGGGATGTTTTAGCTTCTCCAGAGATTTGGAATATTTAGTGAGTGCTGATAATAAATTCACGTATTTCGCATTTATACATAATATAGTACAGATATAATGTCTTTCTCACTTTCCGTTCTTTAAAGAGATGAGTGGATTAACACAATGTAGGAAAAAGTAGGGTACAAGCGTGCACTGTGAAATCTTCCCTCTACACACTGAGACTTCAGTTTTGCAATACCTTTTGTTTGCATCAACCAGAGGTTCATCAGAATGAATGAATTAATATGGTGTGGTGGCTCACCGAAGAAGCCAAATTTGGGCTGCAGACCATAACATTTCTGTTGATGTGCAATTCCCTCAAGGTCGCAAGAGATGAGATTAGGTGTCCTGTGGTAATGTCTTCTGTGGGCTCAGTCATAGTTTAAGCACAGTATCTGAAGGCCATAGAAAGAGTGCTGTGACGTGCGCTGGCTCCAAGTACATGTGTCTTGAGGGCATTTGCTTAGAATACCATTGGGAAAGACAAAGTAGAATTCTTCATGGCACCAACAGCGGAGTTACTAGCCTCACAAACCTTACTGCTGTAAATTCCATGTAGCAAAGCACGTTAGCAGCACCTTCATAGCTGAATGTTAAGCTTATCTGCTTTCAGTGCACCTCTTTGGTATCTGTGTACTAGCAACTGGCTTCATACATTGCAGAGAGAAGTGTAAATAACTTGAGTGTTAATGTGTACCGCTTTATAAAAAATTCAGTTTTACTGGGGACATGTAACAACAATAACAGCAATAATAACAATGTATTAGTTGTTTGTTAGTAGTATGATATTTCTTGACTCTACTTTTCGGTGCCAGAGAACCCTAAGAAAAAAGCGCTGGATGATTCAGCAATAAAACTGTAATGCTTCAAGGCTCAATTTTCAAAATTTACCTTGCTTCCAGTTCCTCGAATTTCACAGTTTTCACAGGATATTACAACCTTGTCACATATAAGAGCAGAAACTCATTTCCAGTTATAATTTATGTGATTATTAATATTTACCAAATATAAGACATCGATTTCTAGGAATGAGTTGGAGATTAAATCAGGGATTAACTTTTAGGCATCTGGGCCTAATATTAAGCATTTTTAGCTGAAAAAAACAGTACTAGAACTGTGGGCCTGATATTTCTGGTTCTGAGAGATTTTAGCCTGCTAGCAGCTGCTAACTTTCTCCCAAGGAAAAATTTCTCAATAAAGCTTCTTCTCAAAATAATCTTGGCAAACAACTCTCCTTTCTCAAAACAGTCTTTCTCCAAGTGGTGTTTTGCTTTTCGAGTTCTCAAATCATTTTAGCTGTTTCTCTAGTTTAACCACTGAGATTAGAAGTGTCATTCCTATTCACCAATCATGTTAAGTCTGTATCAGAACACCTTATAAAAAGTAGTAAGAATTAGACAATAAAGCCTTTTTTCTGTGCTGTTTACCTTCTAAAATATTTAGTCTCTCATCCTTTTTTCGTGTCCTACAACACTAGAACTTCCAGTCAGCAAGTTCTTATATACATTATGATTTTATTGCTTACTGTTATTCTCAAAATGTTTAAGTACATCTGCACTGCATAAAGCTGAGTCTAGGACTGTAAAATGCTCGGGGTTTATGACTTTTTGTAAGAAGGTGAGACTTGTTCTACTTCTGAGACTAGGAAGGAATTTTCTGATCTTTCATCATAGTAAACCAAATTCTTATTCATACAGCTTCCATCTTCTCATATTCTTTCACAACTCTCTTAAGAGCTTTCTTGGTGTTGCTAAGATTAATACATATTCTGAGAATCTCCCCAAATCCCCCAAATCATATTTTGTCTCCTCTTTTGGTCTCGTTTTGATTTATCTTTGAGATGTTTCTTCTACATAAGCTACTTGTCAGTCTGTTAAGTATTCCTGTGTTAAACATTCACATTAAATGTTCGCATCCGCAGTGGGCTGCGGTTCTCTCCCTCCTTCCTCCCTCTCCCTCCAGCAGCTGGAATACACTTTCACTTCTTTTATGTATAACAAGTGTGTCGTATTCTGGAGCTGCTGCAAAGCCTGTAAGAATATCTCCTCCTGCTTAGAAAACAATGAGGGTCTGATCCAGCATCTGTATTTAACCAAATGCCCAGCTTTTGGATCCTGAACACTTGTTAAGATGCTAAGAAGGCCTGTGGCCCATTCCTGTAATGAAGCAGATACTGGGCTGGGTTATCACTGTGTACCCTTTCTTTTGAACAACAAGAAGCATTGTAGAAATGTTCCCAGAGGATTTTATCTTTTGTGATTCCATCTTCATTAATTACACATATAACTGATACACATCTAATGATCCATATATATAGGTTTTAATCCTATAATAATTTCAGTCTAGAGGGACATTACGGACTGTTATTGATGCCACTGTGTCTGTGGATTTACATCTAGGATTGTACTTCTCAGTTGTTTTTGTTCTAAATTGATACACCAACAGCCATAGAAAGCAAGTTCCAAATTAGGATTAGGTTACCCATCACAGACTGGAAAATATTCAAACTAGTTACAATAAACCTAGTCTTATATGCTCTATACAATCAGCATATAGTGTATTTTTCTGTTGAAATGGAGGGGAAATCTGAGCCAGTTCTGTGCTTTAGACACTAACTTGACACCTGCTTCTGCAGAAACAGGTTGTTTCCTAGAAAGACTTTTCTCATAATGCGCAGTGCTTGGTATAGTAGCATTGCAAGTCAGTCTGCCTACAGATGTAGGGGTCACTCTGTATCAGGTTTTACAGATATCTAGCTAATGTGAAATTTTCCAGACTTAGCTCTCTTACATCCAAAATTACACAGTTTTCAGATCACCATTCAAATAATAATTTCTTTGTTGTAACACCTAATAAGGAAATGTATGGAGACCTTGTTTTCTGCATTAGTCTGTAACAATCTCTCATTAATTGTGTATGTTGGAAATGCCAATGAGTTCCTTTGAGGAATAAAAATCTGTAACTAATATTGAACTGTTTGCTGACAGTCCTAGGAATCGAACATGGCTCAAACTATGCAGACCAATTTAGCATATGTTGTTCCTTTAGACGCCTATAGGAACAGAAAACATCAGTAGTCACAGTCCTCTTCTTTCGTCTAAGAACACATTTGGCTTTGTGTAAAGTCAAGCTTCTGATTCCAGAGTATTTTCTTTTATGGAGACAGAACAGAGAATATAGTGGAAGTCTGTTTTTATTAATAAGTGAAAAAACTTGGAATAAAGGGTGACTTCTGACCCATTCTAGGCAACTGTATTTGCTCAAATAAATTATTAAATTACATCTGCCTGGATTATAATTTTGAGAATATATTCACTGTTCCAGACACAGAGCCATTGTTAACACTGCTGAGATTACAGAGCACATCCTACAGCAAGGGGCAGAAGTCTCAAAAATGAAGGCAAAATAAATGAAAATGTGCCTGCCTGTTAAAATACTGGATCTAATTAACATAGCCTTATGAACACTTAATTGTCACTGCATATCTAATGGTTCAGAAACAACCAGGGAGAACTGGTGCTTTGTTCATTATACCAGACACTATGCTGTACAGAGACTGTACAGAAAGATAGGCATTCATAATAAAGCATCTTATGTACAATGTTGAATAAACATATATTTTAACCTCTGTTAAAGCAGCAATAGTCATGACTGACCAAATCCCCATCTGAATGGTTTTATTTTTGTATTCTAATATCATACTGAATTCTAGGAACCAAGTGCAACAGTTGGTCACACATTTGGGCAGCGGGACTTTCACTGAAACTGGATGCTTGGTTCTAACAATGCACTTTTTAAGGGCAAGTAAGACATTTTCTAGCTTTGGAAATGCCTTGAGCTATCAACATGTCATATGTTAAATTGTCCAGCTTTATGTAGTGTAATTTACTAGACATTGCTCTGCAGACATGATCTATTGGTATTCAGCAATGTTTGGGTGAAACAACCCTTCAGCTGTTGTGGAGGGTATTCTTTTGAGAGAAAATGTTTTACTAATGTTAAAGACGTTTGAAGTTCTGTTATGTTGTTCTTTAATAAAAATTAATTGGTCACTCTCCACGTAACCATCCTGCTGCCAGATCAAGGTATGCCTTGGGAGCTGGGCCACGAGTGCCGGGATTGGGCTGGCAGGCAGGGCCTGTGGGATGGCGCTCAGCCAGGCCAGCAGGTCCGAGCGAGCCCGGGGCTGCGCTAGCCTGCGGCCGGGAGGCAGAGCTGGCGCTGGGCCGGTGCTGCGGGCAGGGTACAGCACGACAGGGGCCGCGTGGGCTGAGCAGGGTCGGACGCCTCCGTGGCCTCGGGCAGGAGAGCGAAAGCGGTCTGGGTTGTGCCTGGCGCGGGCGCGGCCGAGCTGCGGCTCGGGCGGGGCTCCCCGAAGGGGATCGGGCCTGGCTGAGGCCTCCTCGCGGCGCCGCTCCAGAGCCTCTCCAGAGACGGCTAACGGAGAACGTCCCCTGGCCGTGCTGAGCCCAGGCCTGGCGCAGAGCAGAGAGCTCACAGGACTTGGCATTAGCACTTCTCTCACTCGGGTGTACACCAAAAGGGCACGCCTGGGGCGTAGACCTAGCTAGGGCAGAAAATGTCTTGCTCTGCTTCCAGTATTTCAATCTCTCTAAGCAAAAGAGTGGTTTTATTTCAGATATGGAATGCAAGGAGAATAGTGACGACAACTACGGAAAACATGTTGCAACTGCTTGTCATACAGTAATGACATCCAAGGACTTGTTAAAGAAACTGATTAAAATTTCACTAGTTCTCCAAACTATCCAGGGATAAGAGATTCTGGATGGTTTTCTATCTTCTCTAGTAATCAGTCGTCACAGCTGGGTATGGTTCCCATGCCAGATTATCATATTCTGTAGGGCTAAGAGTTTCTGAAAGCTGTGCATTTAATTACTAGAGACAATTTTTCCAGAGACTTTGTGCTATTTTTTAAGACCATACTTCATAGACTTGAGTCCCCTTTTCCCTCAGAATAAAGGACTATGGGAGTGGATATTTGTATATTCTATTGAAAAACAAAGGGTGAGAGACAGTAGTTTGTCTTGAATGAATCAGGATGTCTGGTTTACGATTTTTAAAAATTTTTTGTGATTTCTTAATATTCTTTTTAAAAGGGGAACTTTATGTGTATACTTCTTTTACAGAATACTCTCATGTAAGTTCTCTGGTTTTGGACTGACCTATGCTACAAAGTTCTTATTCAAATGCTTCTACTTCAGTAGAAGGAAAAGCATAATTTTAATGCCACTTTCAGTAGTCTATTTGCATCTAAAAGAAGTTTAAAATTCACTACATAAGTTTTAAATGGAAGCTTCTAAATAGGTTGTAATAGTTGTTTTCTAGTGGATACTTGTTAGTATAAAAATAATTAGGAAATAAAAGACAATTTAAAATTATTATTTGGTTTTAGTTCTTAATGAAAAATTGTGACAAATGTATGAATTGTCTACATTTTGGAGTAATTAATCATGTAGGTCCAAGAGTCCATCTTACAGAAAATTTCAGTAATTATCAAAGGTCAGAGTCCATGAGATGTAAATATTTTGTGGAATTTGAACCTTGTGCTAAAGGTTTGGTGATACAAATTTTGTTAGTTCTAAAAATGAATTGTGAAAGGCTATTAATAGTCTGCTTTCCCCTAACAATAAATCATAACTTGTTCTAGAGCTAAAGGTTATCTTACTTATTTTACACCTTCCATTTGATTTCAGTATCAGACTAATTTAATTTTGTAGTAGTGGTGAGGGGATTGTTGTTGTTGTTGAGTGAAAGACCAGAAGACAAGCTAGAGGACTGGGCAATCACTAGCCATATGAAGTTTGACAAGGGCAAGTGCCAGATTCTGCAGCTGCGATGGGCAACCCTGATTGTATGGACAGACTGGGGAATGAGATGCCGGAAAGCAGTGCTGTGGAAAGTGTCCTGGGATCCTGGTTGACAGAAAGTTGAAGTATGAGTCAGCAGTGCCCTGGAGCCAGAGGGGCCAACTGTGCCTGGGGCACATCAGGCCCAGCATCACCAACTGGGCAGGGGAAGGGATTGTACCACTCTGCTCTGCACTGGGTCAGCTTCACCTTGAGTGTTGTGTGTTTTGGTCACCACAATATGAGAAAGATACTAAGTTCTTAGAGATCATCCAGAGAAGGGCATCAGAGATGGTGAAGGGCCTTGAGGGGAAGCTGTATGAATGGCCACTGAGGTCACTTGGTCTGTTCAGCCTGGAGAAGAGGAGACTGAGGGGAGATTTCATGGTAGTCTGCAACTTCCTTGCGAGGGGAAGACGAGGGGCGGACACTGATCTCTTCTCTCTGGTGCTCAGTGACAGGACCTGAGGGAACGGCCTGCAGTTGTGTTAGGGGAGGTTAAGGGGGGGTATTAAGAAAAGTTTCTTCCCACAGGGTGGTTTGGTGCTGGAACAGGCTCCCCAGGGAAGTGGTCACAGCACCAAGCCTGACAGAGTTCAAGAAACATTTGGAAAATATTCTTGAGCACGTGATGTGACTCTTGGGGATGGCACTATGCAGGGCTGGGTGTTGGACTTGATGATCCTTGAGGGTCCTTTCCAAGTCAGTACATTGTGTGAATGTGTAAAGATTATGTTCAAATTCCTATGTTTACCTGCAGAAATACAGTTCCTCTTAAAAGTGGGGTACTAATTGTAAAAGTGAACTTGCCAGTTTCTGAATGTGCCCAGCAGGCACTTCCTGCTGAAGTGGAAGTGTTATACATGTCTACTACATCAGGAACAGGGTAGTGCACACCAGGGATAGAGTCTGAGACATGATGAATCGTAAGGGGAGATGAAACAGACGTCATTGTCTTTAAAATTTGGACGCCCTATTCCTTGTCTTCAAGACACAAGCTGCATTTTTAGATATTTAAAAAGGCTGTGCAGGGAGGAGGGGAGAGAAATGATAGAACCTTATCTTAGTATTCTGATAATTGTATAAGTAGTACTGACTGAAAAATTTTGGAATTATGGAACTTGAGACATGTGATAGCTATGTTCATTTTATACTGGACATTGTACGAACATGTTAGATTAGGATATTTGATATCTAGCTTTCAAAATAAAAGTCAGCTCATTAAACAAATACAGGCAACCATTGGCCATTCTTGGTTTAATACCCAGCTGTTAGAAAAGGCCTGGTATACAGAGAAAGACAGATCTTCAAAATTATGCATTGCGGTCAAGGCTCTGATTACTGCAGTTTCAACGTGGCTTTTGTGAATTAGACACTAGATTATTCATAAGGTTGTGAGTCTGACTGTTCCCTTGCTTCCAAAGTAATTGAATGCATTTGTACAAATAAAATAGTGGCAGATAGATGATGTACACAAAGTCCAGAATAATCCAGCTCTTGTTTCATCCACCTGGCATTTTTATATCTAAAAAAATGTCTATAGTTGCACTTCTTTCCCAGTAGCAACTGTGCTGTCTTATGATTATTAATGGTAGATGCTGAAGATAACACCCTCCCTCTGAGATTATGAAAGTGCTATTTTAATGATTTATAGAAAAGGTCTTGGTATGGTATCTGCATGAAGCATTTTACTGCATAAGAATAACTAGAAAAGTTTGCAATGATATGTGATGGTATAAAACATTTGGGTTTAGAGACTCTGATAGGAGAAAAAAAATCATTATCTGCCATCTGTCATTCTAGATCAGCTGGAGTAAAGCAGCCTAGAAACAGAAAACTCTGGCATTTTCTGATTCTGGTTAGGAAGCATCTGATTGTTTCAAAACATTCCTTTCTGTGGGTAAAGCATTGTCAAAGCTGTATTTTAGGTGCTGGTTTTTCTAAAGCATGAGACTGTGTTCCAAGACCAAGAACCCTTTCTAGCTGGATTAATACATCAAAATGTTGTGAAAAGGAAATATTTAACAAAACAGTTACATCAAACAACTAACAAACAGAACGTGCTTTGTTGTAGAGTTCACCCAGTCTCCTGGACCCAACCTCACTTTGAAAAAAATGTCTTGCAGAATAGTTGAGTTTGCAGAGAAGTACTCTTCCCACATATCATACCATTTCAGAAGTATCTTGGTAGCTGTGTCTTTGCTTGGATAGTTTATGAAACTTGTTGCTACATTAGTTCCAGAAAAAGAATAAGAAATGGAAGCTAGGAAAAAACAGACAATTTCAGCTCCAAAGTAGAATTTGGGGGAACAGCTAATAAGCACATTGAAATGGAAACCATAATGAAGCTCTGTATGTGACCCAAACTACTGGGAACATTTTGTTTGTTCTTCAGAGAACTGTAAAACATCCACTAGGTATTGGTGGTTTTGATCGCATGGCAGAATTGCAGTTCAGTGAAAATTTGCTTGTAATACATTAACTGTACACATTTGCAGTCCCATTTCTGAGGGTGATTGTTTGACAACTGATGTATTTCAATACCTGCCTAATAGCCTGTACTGTCACTAATATTAGGAGAATGTTCAGATGTGGAGCTTTGGTGTTTGATTATATCATGCTGGTGATGTTTTGTCTAATGTTAAGTGAACATGGACAGCACATTAATTGTACAGTCACCATCAGGAAAACGTATTGCATAATCTTTGGACTGATAGTTGTCTGGGAGTATGATGTGTTGTCGTTCACTTTGTCTTGTGACTATGACATGGAGTATATCACACTTTTTCAGTTACATGACTAGTTAGGTGACTGCAATGATAATAATTTCATTCTTATAGTTTGATTTAGTGCTTGGTTTTTTAACCACAGTACAAAAAGAGTCAGCCTTCTCTACTGAGCTGTCATTGACCTCAGGATTCCTAGGCAATTCTCTTTATGTAGTATGTGTGCCCTGGACTTCTTGGGAAGCAAAGGCATCTGAATGATGGGTAAAACTAAATAGTATGTCGTAGTTTGGTCTGCTTTAAACCTTAAACCTTGCCTTGCAATGTATTGTGTTTTTTACCCCCTCTTCCTTTATTCTGTCCTTTGGTAAGACTTGCAGCAGTGGCAATTGGTTTGTGAGCAGTGCGGAATGCCCTCAGCTTCACTATAAGTCAGCAACAGTCACTTTTGAAACTTGGACTAAGTGTGGGTGGAAACTGACTTGCACATTGAGATGTCTGTCTTTGCAGCTTTGTAAAGAAAAGGACACTTAAGTGATGAGGTGACTTGTTGTCTCATCTACTACTCCTCTTTCCTCTTCACCTTTCCATTTTTTCAAAGTCATGAGCCAGTATCAATAGTATAACGGCAGTCTAGAAACTTATACTGGCACATAAAAGATATTTCTAAGGAAGCTACCATTTAGTATGATTTAATACACAGGAGATGAATCGTGTGTTTTTATCATAATTGCAATTTATGTGTGCATGATTGTATGAAATAAAGTGACACAGAGTCCCCAGACACGTGCAAAGGAGAGCCGCTTTGTTGCAAACCCCAGGCCTTTTAAAGCAATTAACCCATTATCAGTTACATAGTTTTAAAAGGTAACAAACATAATGCAACCAACCACTCTAAACCATGATGTGAACACATAATGGTTATGTAACTGGTTTTTCTACCTCCGGTTCAGCTGAATTGCTTTCCCATGGTCCTTTTCTGCTTAGCTGAAGTGGCAGGCTTGAGCCACGATTTTACAAGAGTGACAAAGCCCTTATTTTATAAGGTTTTACCTATATGCAACTCATGATCTTAAAAGAAGTAAGTTATACCCGAATCTTTCAAAGAGGAAAAGAAAACCAGTATGCCAGTAAGCTAGGTACAAGACTTACGAAAATAATTGTTTTTGTATTAATGTCAGCCTTTTGACTTAATAGACTGCTTCAACACGTGTCTTACTGTAATAATGTATTATTTTACATTATTAGGATTATTAGGCTGTGTCTGCATAAGGAATATTGCATGTGGCTTAAAATATACGTTAAGTTTGCCTGAAGTATCTTCTAAGTAAAATTAGACTACTACTAAACAGCAGTGCATTTCAAACATCTATTTGGATTCTTCACAAAATTAAGACAGTAAACCTTGAAAAGTTTAGGCTTTTATATATGTTCAAGAAGTTTCTGCTTCTGAAAGGGATAGATCAGTTGTGCAGGAACTTGTGTTGGGATTTTTTTATAATCCTACCAAGAACAGATGCGCAGAAGCATCAAGATCTTAATGTGATTTTTTTACAGAAACATAACTGAAATGAACTTCTTTCAATCCTACTACAGCCCGTACGTTTGTTAGCAGCCTAATTCGTCGTCATGTGCCCTTGGATATTTAAGCATTCAATTAGCAGTTTGAGTGCACAGAGGCCTTATTGTTGCTGAGGCCTTATTGTTGCTGAGGCCTTTTCTAGCAGTACTTTGAATTACTTGAACTGACTGATGTGCTCCAGTAGAGGGGAGCAGCGCCTACACATGCGGGTCCAACGGCTTGCTAATAAAAACGCTATTCTCTTAAAAAGCCGTACCTATTCTAGTCACTGGCACGTGTAATTGTTGACCAAAGACCAGGGAAGAAACCTGAAGAAACTAATAGTTATCAAACTAGAAATAGCATTTTATTGGAGTTGAGTAATATATTGATGACCAAATGCATGTTAGTGTGCATTTTTGCTTAGCACTGTGTGTACAGTGCCTTCTGTTCCTTTGCTATATTGAGATTTAGTGAAGCAGCCTTTCACAGAGGTGCAAACTTGAGTAGGAGCACAGTAAAATCAATCATTTGGCCTCATGGCATTTCGTTGGTTTTTTTTCTATCTGCCTAGGAATGACAGGAGGTCTTGGGCGGTAGTTAAGTATGAGGGTTCAGTCAACAGTTAATATTTTGGAGGAGATCAGTCCACATCTTCAACATGTTACTTTTACCTTGGTTGCCTGATACTGTTTATACTAAATATCTAATTTGGTAAACATTAGAACATTGCTGCTAAGTTCTGTAATAACAAAATGGGCTTTGATTTCATATCACAGGCATCATTGGTTAAATGTCATATGAGATTATTCTTCTTTGTCATTGCGTACTATGCAGTGACAGGGCTGACTTAAAAATGTTGGTTTTGTCATCCCAACATGTAGTTCAGCCTTGTCTTGTACATTATCATAGGAGTGCATATGCAAGTGTACACATTCCTCATTGCAGAATTCTACAATTGGTGTTTTTAAATGATATTCCACAGAGAATGGAAATTTCGTTCTGGTCAGGATCACCACATGTAGATTCCGTTCCTTTGTGGCTTCGAACGAGAGATTGCCTTAGGCTTTTGGATTCACATATTGAGTATAATGCCTGGTACTTCGTTTCATTATAAAAACATTACAGTATCAATGTAACAATGCTGAGACCTCTTCTGTTCTGCACTTTTGTGTTGTGCAGAAATACAAAAAGTGCATTCTAGTAAGAAAATAATTTAGTAAATTATGGTTTCTTCTAGACATAGATTTCCACTTGACCAGTTTGAAAATTTGGTATACAGCAGACAGTTTACGTTTTAGATTTACCTGACTTGAACTTTGGGGTGTTAGTCATATGTATAGAGGAGGAAAGATGTGGCCACCTGTTGCATGTAAAGACTATTTGCTGTCACAGTAGCAGAGGCTACAGAAATGTAGCCAACAATGTTATACCTTATTTTCAGTTAGCAAATTGTCAGGATTTTTTCTTGATCGTATTGACTTCCATATGTTTATTTCACAAATGGTATTCAGCTGCAGCCATTTCCCTTTCTGCATGCACAGTGTAGGTTAATACAAGCTGATAAGAGTCATTCCTCTTTGTACAGACTGGCTTCGGTAGGTGGACAAGGCACTTGTGATAACTTTCTATTCACAGAAAGGCCTGCCTACTTTGTGAATTTCTGTTCTGGTTGGAGAAGTCCCTGACAATCAGCTTTATTTTTAAATCTATTTAAATAGTATTTTTGTGTATCTGCTTGCTGGGGAAAGTGCTAGCTAGCAACACAGAAGTACACAGTCAGTATCTCGCACAGCTTGCTCAACTGGTCCAGGTACAGTAACATGGATAGAGATGAAGAAAACTACTATGGAAAACATGGTAATTTACTTGCTTTCTTAGAACAATTCAAAACACTTGATCTAAATCTCATGTATTTCAACTGTGTTGTTTCAATTGACTTAAACGGGCTTGGATGCAGACTCAAATGGTTTTCTGTAACTTCTTCAATTATTAGCAATATTCTAGTATTTTCCTGCATGTTATTTGCTAGTTTATTTAAATTGCACATCAAAGATAAATTTTAGATGTGTATATAGTTGATTTTTATTTTAAGTAAGTAATTTAGAGTTGCTTTTTAAAATTATTACAGTGATAAAGTGCAACAATTAACTTTGTATGCTGTTTAGAGTCAAAACTTGTAAATATTTTTGAGTGATTTCTTGTAATGATATTTTACTTCAACATACACAAGTTTCACATTGTAAGGCAGCCTGTAAAATAGATCTGTCTCATCTGCAAAGAACGAATATAATCCCAGTTTTTAATCTTAGCGAAAGGTGTCAGTCCCTCCTCACCACTGCTTTCTTCCTTATGCCTACCAAACTTCTAAAGCTTGGAATTTGCTTTCGAAATACATTTGGGAATTGTATGGGGAAGTGGTTTGCTTTTACCAGGAGCTATGTAGGTACTAGAAACATAAATAATTACCACTTCACCTCGAAAAAATCTGAATTTTTAAAGAGTAGTAGTAATTAAGTAGGGAATTTGAATTTAATTTAGAATTAAGTTAGAAAAATCAGATTAAACAAAATGGCATTTCCTTTTTTTTTTTTTCTGTTGTTCCATGAAACTGGTATTTTTGTAATCCTTTCTAAAAACTTGGGGTGGTGAAAATTCCAGTGTATGTTCCAGTGTATAATTGTGTCCTGAAAGATTTCCTAATGCCTAATCTAAACCATCCTTGCTGCAAATGAAGTTAGCTTATCTAACTGGTAAAGGAAGCAGAACTGCTGATCGTTGTCAATCTTGTGTGGTGATTGAAGACTCTTCTTTTGTGCTCCTTTGCTTAATCACAGACATTGAAGTTGGATTCATTTACTGCTTTCTGTAAACCTCCTAGTATCTTTTTTTTAATAAGTCCCTCTACTCTCTCCAATTTGTTTGTATCTTCTGAAAGTCTAGTGCCGTGATCTAGAAATAGTTATTCATCTGAGGCCTCGCATGTCCCCAAGCACAAGGAACGGTGACCTTTTCAGTCATGCTCGTACATCTTGAAAGAGTGGTGCTTTTTTTGCAGATATTGCTTGACTGACTCATTCTCTCTTTGTAGTGTGCTGTAATCCTTTAGGATTCTTCTCAACAGTGTTTTTGAAATCAATTGTTCTGTATGGATTTCTGAATAGAGTTTGTCTTTCTAACTTGTGCTACTTTACGAAAATTGCTTTGAAGTGTTGTTTATCAAAATCTTTTTTGATAAATGCTTCTGTCTCTGGAAGTATTTTAACTCTTGTCACCTGCACAGTTTCATTGTTCTAATTTTTAAGGAAAACATTGAATAACTTTGGACAATAGGCTTCTCCAGTAGTGGAATTGAACTAACTGAAATTCAAGAGTGGGAACTTGGTCTTAATGGGTGACAGTAAAAATGTTTGCCCATAGAAGCAAGTAGACTGTTAAAAAGAATTGTTAGGAATGGACTGAAGTCAGATAGGAAGAGTCATTATAGAATTATATAAATCATATCCAGTATTTGTGGTGAATATCCTGTGCCATTCTGGCTCCTCCTTTTCTAGTGATCTGTAGCAGCACTGTAAAAAGTAAGAAAAGGAATATAAGTATGACCGAAACTATGAAATGGCTTATGTACAAGAAACATTTGAGCAGATCAGGGCGTTTGATAATTTGTAACATTTTTGGTAGCATAACATGCTACCATGTTATACAGTACATTTATAAACTGATTGCAAGCTTAAAACAGATAAAAGGAGGTAGTACTTCAGTGCTTGGTTAACCAGTAGTACTCTGTGATGTAGGGCATTGCAGGTTGTTAAAGTGTATGCAAGGTAAATAGAGATTCCTTGAATCTCAATTTTTTAGTGAATGAAAGAGAAATTCTCTCACAGCTATTAAATGCAAAGTCAGTACTTCTAGTTAAGAAAAATGCAGTTGCAAATCTCTGTAATATTAGTGTTGGGGAAATACGACAGTGTTTGCCTTGGTGTTGCATTCCTCCTCAGATATGGCCCTTTATAAGATTCAGGGTGTGGGTTTGGTGGATTTTTTTGTGTGATCTGGTGTGGCTGTTCGTATGTGCTCAACAAGTCCTGTATGAGCAATGAACAGAGGCTCAACTTCACTGTGCTTTAACGCCAGAACTTGTCTATAGGGCGTGATGATTTTGTTCTGGTGGTATTTTGTAGTAGAAATAGTTATTTTGTAGAAATTTCTGTTCAAAAAGGCTCATTCAATACACAGGTGTTGATCCAACATTAGGTATTGTGTATGGTACGTTTACTTTCCTGACCACGTATCACAGCATAGCTTCTTCCATGCCCCAGTATTGCTGTCATATATCATTTCTCCAAAGTTTTAATTTTTCGGTCTCTTCTATATTAAGATATTTTTGTTGCAGGAGCTTGCTGAGGTGGATCTGAATACCTCAGATGAAGGGCAAATAGGATTTTATTAACTGCTGTGTTTATTGTACTGGTCTGTGTGTATTTTGATAAGGTTTTTCTGATATAAACCGAGACCAAAGTCTCACATTTAATAAGCAAATTCTGCTTTTGAGAAGTTGCTGAACTGTTCTCTAATTGACAAAGTAAGTGTTTTTCTTTGGGGCCCAGGGGAGGAAATTTAGGCTGCTAGCACCATGTAATACCAGGGATATTCAGAGGAGGAGATCCTTAAGAAAGCAATGAAAAAGCACTCTGAAGAAATAATTTGTATTGTAGCTTTGACATTTGAATGAAGAAGTAGTTTTTCATTGCACAGAGTTTTGTTCAGTAAATCTTCATAATTACTGAACTTTGTAAAGAAAACGTTCCATAAAGCTGGATAGCTAGCTTCAAAAGGAAAAATCCAAAATCTAGTCTGTTGAATAGAAAACTGCATGTCTCTCTTCATACAGTGCCTCAGAACTTGAAAATTTTAATTTGACCATAATTTTTTGTTACTCTTTACCAAGTGAGATCATACTTTAATTTCTCTTGTTCCGGTTCACATTGGAAGCACAGGTTGGTGGGTTAGTATTTGGTAGGTTTTTAATATAGTTTTTTTATGTGTAGAGGAAATCAGTTGGAATTGTGCTAACCAAGATAGCCACATGAAAAACAGATTGCCCATGGAGGCTGCAGATGCCCCAACCCCTGCAGTGTTCAAGGCCAGGTTGGATGGGGCTCTGAGCAACCTGATCTAGGAGGAGGTGTCCCTGCCCATGGCAGGAGGTGCTGGGACTAGATTATATTTAAGGTCCCTTGTAACCCTTTAACATTCTATGATTCTAGAGAAAAATCAGAAGTGCATAGCCTGTAACTACAGAGAGGTAGGTTAATTTACTTGCTGTCTGACATACTTAGCCTGTGACTAGGAGACATAATCCTTGTCTCTCAAATATGTTGTGAACCTGTGCATAGGCATAGTCATAGGATGTGCATTAAAGGTAATTTATCATGTGGTACATGTGAGGGCCTCAATGTGTTTAAGTTAGAAGAAAAAAAGCTTTAATCTCATGTACAAAACCTAGGTAATTTTATAGGTGAATTACTGGTATTGCCCATGTGAAATAATTTTAACAAAACTGATTAAATAGGAATACATGGAAGATGCTCTTCAAAGGCTGGTGTTAACATGCCCCTCTGGACAGATTTTATTTTAAATAAGGATATGTTTTTATACTGTTTTATTTTAAATGCAGGTGAACCAAGGAAATTTGACCCAAAGTTCAGAGGGCCTATTCATAACAGGTAAAAATCATAACTCATTCTGTTAATTTCTTTTGTTGAACAGGGGTTAAAAAATTTTGTTAGCAAAACCTGTGAATTAGATTCTGCAAATCTTCTAAATCCAGACCACCATCTTTACTACCCTTGAGGATGGATGATTACTGTGAAGTATAAAGCTTTGTTCTTCTAAGTCCTTTTAGTTGGAATGCCAATTCTATGTGCCTTGCATGGACTAGTATCTGCTGTCCAACATGTGTAATACTTCTGATATTCCTCTTTATGACAGAGCCTCCTACCAGAACAATCTGGCTTGACTTCACTTTGTTTTATGAAACGCAGATGAAAGCATGTTACCACTTAGAAGGTTCATTAGTTTACAAGCAGAGTGAAATTGCTCAGAAAGCATCTCAGGAAATCATAGAATCATTAAGGTTAAAAAATACCTCCAAGATCATCAAGTCCAACTTTTAATCATGGGCAATTTTTCAGTGTTTTTCCAGGTGTGGACACCTAAGTTCTAAACTAGCATTTACTGTCCTTACTGAGAAGAATAAATTAGAGAACCACAAGTTATTTCAGTTTTATCATTCTCAGGAGAAAATTTATGAGAAGAGCACTGGAGACCTGTTATACTATCATTTGAACACACACACTGTTCTTGTCTATGCAGGATGTATTTCTTCCTTTCTGAAAGCTAATTTGAGAATTAAATAGATTTTAGAAATTTTAATTTCTAAAAATTTTAGAAATAAATAGAAATACTTGTTTAGGAAGTTCATCCTTATTGGTAAAGTATCTTTATTATACTGCTAGTGTATCAAGCTAAACTTGAGCGGTGTCAGAACTGCTTCTGAATGGAGGCTGGGAAAATGAGAAACATTGTTTTAGCATTGCTTCTTCAATTTTGAGCAGTTGTCCTATCTTAGGTTACTGTCATATTGACCCTGGATCCTGTACCACCTCAGCCTCACCTCACTGTATTTCAGTGAGATGATAAAACTGCTCCTCTCTAGGGAAGTGTCCACACCTGGCAACACACTTCAAGTTCTCCAGCTGTTTAAAAAAATCTGCTCTCTTTATCTCTTTATCTCTTTCATGTTAAAAATGTTTCTTTGTAAGAGGAAACAGATTGGAAAACAGAAAGAATGGCAGAGGCTAAAAATGAATTCTGAGGCAGATGTCCTGGAGTATGCCTTGCCACTTACATGATAAGTGATCTCATGGATTGAGTGTTGTAAGGTATTACTTGTTTCAACTATATTTAAATCTGTTCCTCAGTATGTTCTCATCTACAGTGGAAAAAGCATACACATTTATTTGCTGGTCTTGCTGCAAAAACAGGACCTCACATCTCAAAAGTGAGTTTGTGACTAAAACTTCTGCAAAGTGCTGGTGCAGATATCTTATTCAGGTGTTAAAATACCCTATGACAGTCAGTGGTTTTGAAGGATGATATTAAACATCTTATTTTTAAAAAGTGTTTCTTCTTGCCCCTAGGCGCTGCACAGACATTATTTGCTGTGTGATCTTCATAGTTGTCATTCTGGGTTACATTGCATTAGGAGTTGTGGGTAAGTAAACAGAGGTAGAGTAATGCCTTTTCATATAGAGGGGAAGCTGCTTTGTGAATGTTGGAATTTTTAATTGAAATGTCCCTTTTGCTTACATTTGTGCAAAGCTTTCCAATCAATAAGTAATGACTTTGGTAGAAGCAAATAATGAATTAACATTCAGTATCTATTGTAATTCATAGAATCACAGACTGGGTAAGGCTGGAAGGGACCACAGTGGGTCAGTCTGGTCCAACATCCTTGCTGAGAAGGGTCATCTCAGAGCATACGGCACAGGATTGTATCCGGATGGTTCTGGAATATCCCTTGTGAGGGAGACTCCACACCCTCTCTGGGCAATCTGTTCAAGTGGGCAATCCCTGCACAGGGAAGTTCTTCCTCATGTTCAGGTGGAAATTCCTGGACTCAGTCCCATTCCTCTGGTGCCACTACAGGGCCCCCAGAGGAGAGCATGGTTCATGCTCTGCCCCCTCCCTGCAGATGCTGACAGACTGAGGGCCTGAGACAGACAGGGGCTGAGGGCCCCTCTCAGCTGGGGCTCCTCTCCAGGCTGAGCAGCCCCAGCTCCCTCCGCCTTTCCTGGGCACGGAGATGCTCCAGGTCCTTCCTCAGCTCTGCAGCCTCTGCTGGCCCCGCTCCAGGAGCTCCATGTTCCTCTTGTCCTGATGAGCCCAGAGAGGGACACAGCACTCTAGCTGTGTTTCATAGGAATGAGCAGAAGGGCAGGATCATCTCCCTGACCTGCTGGAAATGCTATTCCTGAAGCACCCCAAGATCCCATTGGCCTCATGGCCCCCGGGACAAACTGCTGGCTCAGGGACCGCTTGTTGTCCCCCAGGGCTCCAAGCTCTTCTTTCTCTGAAGAGCTGCTGTCCTTCAGGTAATTAGGGAGAAGTTCAAAGCCATATGTTTACTGATTAAAAAAAACCCTCAAAATTAAGTGCGTTCAAAAAAATGACACGGTTGGTAAGTTTGCAATCATAAAGTAACTGATGGAAAATTTCAGGCAGCAGAAGCTAGAGAAAAACAATTTGGGTTGAGAGCACCCCTGAGGAGAAGGAATTGGCAACGTTGATTGATGAGGTTTGGGCATGAGCCAGCCGTGTACACTTGCAGCCCAGAAAGCCAAACATATCCTGGGCTGTGTTGAAAGAAGTATGGTCAGCGGGTTGAAGGAGGGGATTCTGCCCCTCTGCTCTGCTCTTGTCAGATCCCTTCTGCACTCCTGCATCCAGCTCTGGGGTCCCCAGCACAGGAAGGACATTGACATGTTGGTGCAGGTCCAGAGGAGAAGTGCTCTGAGGACTGAAGCACCTCTGCTATGGAGGCAGGCTGGCAAGTTGTGGTTGTTCAGTGTGCAGAAGGGAAGGCTCCAGGGAGACCTTAGAGCCCCTTCCAGTGCCTAAATGGTCTCCAAGAGAGCTGGAGAGGGACTTTGCACAAAAACATGGAGTGACAGGACAAGGGGAAATGGCTTCTAAACTGACAGAGGGCAGAGTTAGGTTGGAGATTAGGCAGAAATTCTCCCCTGTGAGGGTGGTGAGGCCCCGGCAGAGGTTGCCGGGAGAAGCTGTGGCTGCCCCATCCCTGTGAGTTTTCAAGGTCAGACTGGAGGGGACTTGGAGCATTGAATTGCTTTGTTACAGATTAATCCATATCGTGGTACAGCTTACTGTGCTTTGCATTTCAGTTTTTCATTAAGAAGTCTACTAATCAGCACTCTTCAGTGTTGATCAGCAAAGTATAAAATGGCACTTTAGAAGTTGTACATTTTCATGCTAGCTAGTTTTAATCATTAATGGTGAACACTTGACTAAAATCTTAAGAGGTATTATATACTTTACAGCTTGGGTGCACGGGGACCCCAGGAAAGTGATTTATCCAACTGACAGCTATGGACGGTTCTGTGGTCAGAGAGATACCTTTAATGAGTGAGTACTAAATCCATTCACATACCATTATTACTCATGCACTGTGAATAAGATGTGAGGTTTCAAATCTCTCTGTTGGAGAGACAGTGACATTCTTACTGCATTTATTCCGAATAAAGCTCAGAAATATATTAGTCGTCCACTGCAAATCCAGATCCAAGTTATTACTGTAATGGAGTTGTTTGTGTCATTTAGAGAATATTTTTTGTAAGGTATCAATATAACTTAAAGATTGTGTCAGTGGTTGCATAGAAAGTGACTAGCTGGCACAGCTTCAAACTGCCGAAGTTTGGGTAATTCATAACCTGTGGAGTAATTCTTCATCCACCTTGGGATAAGAGTAGTCTTAAGGCTTTGTAGCCTGGTCTGTAGTTTTTCTCAACGTGTACCAAGTAGCAGGAAAGTCTGTAGTGAAAGGCTCTTGGTTTTTTTTCTGGAGCTTATCCAGTGCCAGTAGAGAGGAGACTAAGTAGTCTGGGAGATGGGCAACTGTACCCACATCCTCCTTGGATAAACAGGAGGTAAATAGAGCCAAATGGCTCTATTAGTTATCTCTGTTTTTCAGTCATTTTAGATTTTGAATTTTAAGAGTTAAATTAGTTAGTTGATGCCAACAGAGTACTTACACATGAAAATAGTTGCTCAGGGAAGAAAGATGTCGCATCAGTGTTTTCTCTGAAGATCTAAGTGGTTTATGAAACAGAATTTTTAAAAAAGTTTGCTTTTTCTCTCACTGTCTTCCTTTCAAAAGGTAAGTTTTAGGCACGCTTTATGCCCTTGTCACTGTCAAGGAGCTGGATGCTACGCTAGTGTTTGATAACAACTCTTTGCTTCTTCTTTCTTTCGCCGTTTAGTTTTCCGTGGAAGAAAAAATGAGGAATCTGCTGTCCAAAGGGCAGTTCAGAAGGGGAGGAGGAGAAGATAGAGACTGGAACAGAAGTAGGGCTAGGGCTATATATCCTCTCAAGTTTTCTTTACTGGGGAAACAGGCTAGTGAAAGAAAACCTGTTTCACCCTCTGACTACTGTTCACAGCAATTATTGGAGAGTCAAACTTCCTGAAGAGGAAAAACAAGGAAAAAAAGTTGTAGTGGTGTGTGTTCCCCTCACCACACCCCTTCTCTGCTCCCCACCTCACTGCCAATTTGTCCTTGTCCCCTCTGTCGCCAGTAGGAAGTAGTGGACAAATGGCCTTGGGAATCTCAGACACACAGCTTCAGTATCCTGTGTGGTGTGGAGCCAGGTGTTTCTCTCTGTTTCTTACCATTCACTCCCATTCCCTCTTTCTCTTTGTTACTTGAGTCTTCCCTTTAGTTATTTCTTACACTGTGGTTTTCGATTTGTATTTACAAATTACCCTCCCTATATAGGATTGCTGGAGAATAATACAGCTACTGAGACTGCATTTTGGCACTTGTTTGGTACATTGAGGAGATTCTTATAAAAATATAAATCAGAAGACACATAATACAACCTACTGGAAAATCAAGAATGTTTACGGCAGTAGGCCAGGACACCCCTTTGAATGAATCCCTCTAGTCCCTGGAGTGGGGCTGTGGCTGTGCTTTTGAGGCTTTCATCAGTACTGTCGTTTTTCAGATTCCCTGAAAGTAAGCAGTGTGAAAGACTAACCCAGAGCTGTGGTTTTCTGAAGTCCCCAAGGGTTTAGTCTGAGATATTTTTCTTGGAAAGTAATCACAGTCTTCATGTTTTGAATCTTGTCCTTGTCACAAGTATTTTCAACAATCTCACTGAAGAGTAGAAAAGACAAGTTAGAAACAAAGCCAACACTCACAGCTTGTGTAAAACCCCATTTGAACTCCAGTGAATGCCGTGCAGTCAAATATATTCTTGTTGTATCACCATGACAGTCTCTGTTAGACCTCTTCATGTCTTCTTGTAATGTCTGTTAGTTGCTGTGTAATCTCTGAACTTGTTTTGCGTTCTACAGAGCATAATGTACTAATGGAATACAGTCCAGTTTCATTATACAGAATACAGACCTAATTCTCAGTGAGTGTTTTCATGTGTTACATGTGTTCAAACTTTCTTTTCTGCTGACAATACCAGCAAGTGGGCTAAAAAAAAAAAAAAAAAAAAAAAGAGTTCATTAATGGTTTTGAGCAGCTCACAGAACATAAATACCATCCAGAAACTATGGAAAAATGATGACATTTCAGTCAAAATTGTATTCTACTAATTTAAAGAAATAGCAGCTAATGGTGGTAAGTCAGTTTTGCCAGGATGCATCTTAAACAGTGCATGGCAGAATATGCCTCAGTGAAAACAAGTTAACCTTACAAAATGTCAGGCAGTTGAGTTAATCCCGGTCTTAAATGGAGCTTGAATGTAAAGTGGTGCTATATAATGGCTTTGAAGGCATAGCCCTGTTCAGCAATTGGTGGGGGTCACATGCTGGTGGGAGAGCAGAGGATATGTCCTGGACTGGGGGATACAATGAGATGTTGAAGCAGGACTGATAGAAGAGGGGCTTGTTAGCCCAAGCACCTTTCATTGTTATTACTGCCATCCTGCTCACAAGACAGAGTTCCCACTGTGCTGCATTGCCGTGGTGAAGGTCAGTGGGGGATCAAACACTGCTTTGTGGGGTCTCTTGCACATCACAGAAGCATGGAATAGCCTGAGTTGGAAGGGACCTTAAAGCTCACCTTGTTCCAACCCTCATTCCATGGCCAGGAATACCTTCCATAGACCAGGTTGCCCTCTTCAACCTGGCCTTGAACACTTCCAGGGATGGGGCAGCCGCAGCTGCTCTGGGCAACCTGTACCAGGGCCTCACCACACTCACAGCCAAGAATTCCTTTCCAATATCCCATCTAAACCTACTGTATGTCAGTGGGAAGCCATTCCCTGTTGTCCTATCAGTCCAGGCCCTTGTACAGCCTCTTCCTATTTTCCTGTAGGCTCCCTTCAGGTACTGGAAAGCCACAGTTAGGTCACCCCTGAAAGCCATCTCCTCTCCAGGATGAACAATCCCAATTCTCTCAGCCATTCCTCATGGGAGAGGTGCTCCATCTCTCTGATCAACTTGGTGGCCCTTCATAGTCCGTAGGGGAGCATATGCACCATTTCTTACAGGGACACTGCATAACCCTGACTAGCTGGCTTTGAAGTCTTGTTTGAAAAGGGCTGGTCTGCTGCCGTATTATCTTCACTATCTGATCATTTTCTGACATAGCGAAGACTAACAGCACATTTTGCTGTCTTCAAAACCCAAGTCTTTAAATCAAGAGATCTTGGGGTCGTCAGTTTCCAACTAATCCAGACTTAAGTGACAGTTACCACAAGGCTCCAAGTTCCAGCAGATGTCAAATATGTGGGACTGACAGACTGACCCTTATTTATATCAAGGGGAATCTTGTCAGTGTTATTAGTAGATGCTATTATATTCTGTTTTCTGGACAACTGCTTTTGGTTTCCAACCATAAAAAGCTTCTGATTGATTTTGGTGCCACCTTCTGATCAACAAAAATTAGGCAGCATTTACAGTGAAGCATTTGCTGATGTGAGTTTGTATGCAGTGCATACACAGGATGTTGGTGGCATAGAGACTATGGTGATTTGCAGGGTTGTTTTACAAACCTCACCCTCTCGAGGCAGGGCTATGGATACATGGATTGTTTCAGCTTCAAATCTTGCTGTGGAGAAAAGCTTGTCAAAATTAGCATTCTTTGGAGCAAATACTTCTGATTTCATAGATGTCTTGATGTGAAACATTCAGGGTCTGCTTGGGATTTTTTTTTTTTTTGGTCTTGTGTTTGCAGTATGGATGTTCACAGTAATAGAATTTAACTATCAATGCATTTTGGAATGGTAGGATGTGTAGGCACCATATATACTTATGATGATAATTATCTTATATCCATTTCCATAGGAACAAGACCATTTTGTTTTACTTCAACATTCTGAAATGTGCCAGCCCCGTAGTGTTAATAAACCTACAGTGCCCTACAACACAGGTGAGTGAAAATGTAGAGATAAAATATTTCCCCTGCATCTTAGTAATGGTGCTTAAAAATGAGACATGTTTTTGTTTGGATTTAAAATTTGTTGTTCACGTCCTTCAAAATATGACATGATTGTTTTATAAATGACTTGTAGCACACACTCTCTGTAGCGTGTGACAGTCAGAAAAGTGAAATTGAAATGCACAAGATTGTGTATTTTGGCTAAGAGTAGACAAAAAAAGTCTGCTGACTTGAATAAACAATTTGTTACTTATGAATTCATCACAGGCGACTATCCAATAGTATTCAGTGCATGCAGAAAACATTGATTTACACCTAAGGTTTTCAAAGCTAGACATATTCAAGAAACTGTGCATATTGCCAGTGACAGGAGTATCTGGGTGTGGTTAGAGCCTGTGGCTCTTTCAACAGCGAAGATTTTGAAGGCTTGTTCTTGCCTTATGCCACAATTTGTACTGTTTGTTGTACTGTGTCTCCTCGTGAACTTGTGAAATAAACCCAGTCACTTCATTTGTGTCATTTAAGGTTAACCTCCTGATCTTTTTTACAAGACCATTTTCCTGACCATAAAACATGGAAATCTCCAACAAGAAAGAGCAAGAACCCTCTTAACAGTGGCTAGTTGCTGTCAGAATGAAAACTTGCTCCATCAAACTGCAGATTTGCTTCAGGAATCCCCATCTGTCCACATGCAGACACTGACACTGTTACCCTACAGTCTTTAGACTCTTCTGCTGAACCGTTCAGTCAGAAATATGAGGCCATTGTGTGGGATTTGACTGGTGCTGTGGTCAAGTTGGCAATGGCCATGAATCAAATAGAGTGAAATACTTGTTGAAGGAGAGGTTTTGGGAGCAGAGTAATTATTTTGTTCATTTTCAGATATGCAACAACTTCAAAGCTAAGAATGCTGTTTTTGAATGCTGTTTGTTACTGTGGATGGTTAAATTACTGGTCTTTTTGGAAAATGCTGAAGAAATTTTTTTTTGGTCATTGGTCTTCGAAACTGCAAACAGGTTCCTTCATTCCTGACCTATACATATGAGTAGCAGGAGAAAGAACCCCAAGAACTAACATGAGAAGAGCTTCAGTTCTTGAATAAGACTGGATTTGAAAGCTGTTATTACAGTCCATTGGATCCATAGACAGCACGTTTCACTGCCTGTTTCATAGATGGCAAACAGTTTATAGCAAAGTGTATACTTGTTAATCACCTGTTGCCCCGGCAAGGACAAAACTTCTTTCTTTGTTCCTTGGCCTGGGGGTAGTCCGTAGGACCAAAATACTTGTCTAGAAAGACCCTCCTGCAGTGTCTGCCGTGTTCTAAGGATTAGTACAAGACCTTTTCCCAAAATTGTTTTAGTTGAATTACTTATAATGGACTGCCCTTGACATGAAAGACAGTTTTCGTGCATGATGTCTCTCTGGTACTTGGACAGCAGACCTTTGCAAAGGATGTTTGGATAGCACAGCTTTGGAAACAAACTGCCTTCTAGGAAAGGCTGAAACTTGCTTAAAGATGGAATTCAAACCACCTCACAGTCTTAATGGTGAGGAGTCAGAATGTCTGTCCACTTGTGTGATTCCAGGGACCAGCAGAACCTTCAGAGTCTATTTATCGGGGCAGCCACTTCTCCATATTCTAAATCTAAATCACAATGCATCCAACAATCAGTGGATGCATTCAAAAAACCCCAGTCCTCCCCTGATTTCTCACGTAAATCCAGCTTATAATGGCTGTACCTTGAGTCATGTGATCTTCATTCTTGACATGTGCATCCCCTGGCTTTTTAACTAGGGGAGATCCATTCTTAGTCCGCAGTTAAAATTCACTTTTGAGTGATTTACACCTAACTTGACAATATTTGTAGAGATGTAATTGACTGACGAGCTTGTGTAGAAGGGTGGAACAACATTATCTGAGACTTTTGATTTTAGGGCAACTTTCTTTTATTTAAAATTCTCCTTATACATGTGGTAGAAAGAAGTTGCATGTATCCTGTGAAAGTAGCTATCACACCACCTTGCTCATACATACTGCTGCTGATGAATGTAGAGGAGGACCTGACAGGTTTTTTCTTGCTGTCCAAAAAGATAAATAATACTCTTTTCAACAGACTTAAAGTTCTTCTTAACTATCAGAACGTGTACAACCTAAAAAGATACAGAGAAGGGCCTGATATACCAGATACGAGTAGAACACACTTGGAAAGTGTTTTCTATCAAAGAGTTCTAGAAGTATTCATTTAGGGAATCAAAAGGACAACATACCCTTTCTAAATCCTGCAGTAAACGTTACTGACAGCAGTGACATTTTTCTTGCTTTTTCATTATGCTGACTTTCCTTACCCTTCTCTACCCAGAGTGTATCTTTACTTACTTTTTTCTCTTCTTGCAGCTTTGTGTCTCAAAGTGCCCAGACAGGTTTGCAACCTACATTGATGTTCAGGCTTCCTACAGGTATAGACCAGATCAGTGGAATTACTTCAGGCAGTTCTGCAAACCTGGTTTTAACAATCCTCGCAAGGTTTGTATGTATCTGTAGATGATAAAGTACATTTTTTCTTCAAGTAGTATGTAATATGCATGATTTTAGTGAGCTGCATCAAAGATTTGAATTACTCTGATTTCAGCATATGAGGAGATGTCCCATTTATGTGATTTGACAGTTGTTTAATCCAGGCTGAAGGTCTTAAATGGACACTAAATCCTCCACCCTTCAAATAATTGCAGTTTGCTTAAAAGACTACCTGCAGCTACTCAGGTAGTTGCAGTACTGTGGCAAGCAGTATCCTTTAGTACTTAGGTACCCCACAGCAGTAGAGTGGAGTGTCTCAAACCAATTCTTAAGGCTCCTAAGTCATCTATAGCTACTTGGAAAGTTAGGTAGGAAAATTAATCTATCCTTCATGTAACTGATTTTGCACTCAAATGTACTGCATTACTTCTCTCATCTTTAGAACATTTTGCAATTCAGCTATATTAATTGGGTTAAATTTTTACTTTTATTTAAGAGAAAAGGTGAAGGGTAGGCAAGGAACAATTGCCCAGTCAGTTCTGGCTTAGATGCTGATCCAAAGGTCTTTTCTTTTATGTCACTAGAAAAGAAAAGAATAGTCTTTTTCCAGATCACAATGACAGTTTGGATTCTCACTTAGGTATAAATGTGTCTTGCAGCTCCACCAGTGAAATTTGAGGAGGAGGCTACAAAGCCCATTTTGGGGCTTTCCCTCAGACTGGATGAGAAATAAACAGCACAAGTTATACTGCTATGTATTCAGCATTCCTATTTTTCCTCTTTTTAGTCTGTTGCTCAAGTCCTACGTGATGAAGATTGTCCTTCGATGATCATTCCAAGCAGGCCTTGTGAGTGGTTCTACTTCTTATACATGTCTTAGCAGATTGTGAGCATTCATAGTAAAGCACAACTCCAGTCTGAAATGTGTTTTGTGGCAACATCACTAGGAGCTGTCTGGTATCCGACATTGACGTCCATTCAGTTTTAAAGTATAAATCAATTCAATTTGGAAATATAAATATTTATTAATATTTT
>WAAE01000864.1:0-54368 GCA_013400495.1 Nicator chloris
AGCACCCACAGACATGGAATCACAGAAAAAAACCGGGATCACAGCACAGAAAATGGAATCACAGCAGGAATGTGCAATCAGAGCACCCACAGACACGGAATCAGAGAAAAAAAAATAGAATCACGGCACAAACGTGGGATCACAGCACAAATATGGGATCACAGCAGGAATGTGGGATGAGAGCACCCCCACACACCTGGAATCACCGCACACACGCGGAATTACAGAGAAACTCGTGACCACTTCACTCACACACGCACCCAGCGCTCACAGCACACACTCGGGTCACCTCCCTGTCCCCACACCCCCAGAGCCCCCCAGAGCCCCCGTGCCCACCCTGGGCACCCTGCAGGGGCACCCACCTCTCCCCCTCCCGCAGCCACCAGACACACAGGCATATTTTTATTGCAGCTGTCAGGAACATGAAAAACCTTTCTGCCAGCACTCAGCACCGGCGATTTATGAGCCTTGCTCTGTTTGAGTGAAGAAAGGGGTGGGGGGCGGGGGATCGCAGCAGAAATGATGGGAGACAAAATGGCCCATAAATTGTTCGCCGTGATTTACACTGGAGTCCATTTGCAGCCTATTCTTTTCTCCCTTTTTATCCTTTTTTTTTTTTTGGAGCCTCACACACACACACGCACACGGAGATCCCTGCCCCGCTCTCCTTCGCGCCGGGGTCCTGAGCCGGCCCAGCTGGAGGAAGGCAGCGATCAGAGTTCAGTCGGTGCAGACAGAGCTAAAGTAAACAGCCGTGGTCATTCAGCAGGCAGTTAGCAGCCTCTGGACAGATGAGCGGGGCTCCGCAGGACCACACACGCAAAGCCCCGCGGACCACACAGCGACCGCGCAGCGCCGGCTCCGCACGCAACTCCTGCCCGGGCACCCTGCCCTCCCACCGGGCTGCGCCTTCCCGGGGGCTCCGGCCCCTCTGCGGCCCCGGGAAAGCGTTTCCTGCCCTGCTCGCGGGGTGATTCACTCTGTCCCCCCGGCGCGGGCAGCGGGGTGTGCATTCCTCGGCGGGAGACGGAGTGTGCTCCTGGAAAAACGCCACCGCTGCTTCCACAGCTCGTCAAGTCATCTGCTGACCTTCTCCTCTCTGCCCTCGGACCCGGCCTGGCGGGCTCCTACCTCGCCATGTCACCTCCGCGGCTCCCTAACGAGGTCCCAAAGAGGAGTTAACAGCCTCTTTGCCCCGGTTTTTGACCAAAAAGGCCCTTTTGGGAGCAACGCTCTGTGCTGAGGCTGAAAAGCTTCTTGACCTTTCCTGAAAGCTTCACCTTGGCTCGGGAACCCCTCCCCTGGGCTGGGCTGAGTGTGTAGCTAATTCACCTGGAAATGACAGGTAATCAGCAGGCTCAGACACAGCACGGCACAGCATCCTTCCTCCTTGGGCAGATGCCAGGAGGAGGGGAGAGCATCCCTGAACCCCAGGATGAGGGGAGAATTATCCCTGACCCCCAGGACGAAGGGAGAATTATCCCTGAACCCCAGGATGAAGAGAGAATTAACCCTGACCCCCAGGATGAGGGGAGAATTATCCCTGACCCCCAGGATGAGGGGAGAATTATCCCTGAACCCCAGGATGAGGGGAGAATTATCCCTGACCCCCAGGATGAGGGGAGAATTATCCCTGAACCCCAGGATGAGGGGAGAATTATCCCTGACCCCCAGGATGAGGGGAGAATTATCCCTGAACCCCAGGATGAAGGGAGAATTATCCCTGAACCCCAGGATGAAGGGAGAGCATCCCTGAGCTCCAGGATGAAGGGAGAATTATCCCTGAACCCCAGGATGAAGGGAGAGCATCCCTGAGCTCCAGGAGGAAGGGAGAAGCATTCCCAGACCCCCAGGATGAAGGGAGAATTGTCCCTGAACTCCAAGATGAAGGGAGAAATATCCCTGAACCCCCAAAATGAAGGGAGAAGCATTCCTGAACCCCACTGAGCCACTGGGCCCTCTGCTCCTCCAGTCCCTGCAGTTTTTGCCCTCATCCCCTGTTATGGTTTTAAACTGTTTGCAAACCCCTTCCCTCCATCCCCGCCTGTTTTCACACCACGAGCATCCTCCCAGTTCTCGCCCTTCCCTGGGATTTGTGGCTCAGAAGCTGCTCCATGTTTTGTGCTGCTCCTGCTGGGATGGACCTATCTGGAGCCACGGAAGTGTCAACACCAAAAGCTCTAAGGGCTCTTGATCCCCACCCTGACCCAGAGTCCCTCCTGGACACGCCACGGGGTCAGGCAGCTGCTCCAGCATTGCTGCTCCCAGCTGGCTGAGCAGAGGAGCGAGCAGGGATTTCCTGGAAGTGGCTGAGGTGGAAGGGAGCTGGAGGTCAGAGGAAGAGGCTGCCATCGCTCCCAGGTCACTGTTTCGAGTTTCCAGAGGTGCAGCAACCTTTCAGCTGGCACTTGGCCCCTTCTCCAGCCCTGCCGAGGGGGGTGAGGATCCCAGCTCTCCTCTTCTGCCGTCTCCTCCCAGAGCCCCCCAAAGCACTGAGCTCATTCCCCTTTTCCTCATCCCAACCACGGCCCTGCCTTCCCACCCTCCCCTCAAGGAGCACCTCCGTGTTCCCCCAGCATCCAAGCAGAGCTCCAAGGGGAATTTCCCCGTGCCTCCATCCCCTCCTGCAGCAGCCCCGGAGCTGCAGCCAGGCCAGAGATTATAAAACAGATCAGTGTTGGCCGGAGTGAACTCTGAGAAATCACATTTGCCTGTCAGTATCATGTTAAAGCATAACACAGACTCTCATTTTCCCACTCCTCTGGCTCCGAGGGCGTTTCGGTCCCTGCTGAGAAACACGGAGGTCGTGGCCTTCAGGTTTCCAGATCTGCCCTTACACACCACGGGGGGATCTGACAACAGCCTTATTATTTATGTATCCAGCCAGGGGCTGCCTAATGAAACCCAGAGGTTTTTATTGACACACGCTGGGGCTCTGGGCAGGAGAGAGGCAATCTGGAGGCTGCTTCCCATAAACACAGTGGCCATTCACGGAGGGTCAGTGCTCGGGGTGGACTCCCCATGCCAGCTTTGACAGCACTTAACTCACGCCGGGCTCACACTTGGGCTCGGGAGCTGCCGGTGGGGCTCAGCCAGGTGCCGCGCAGCCCCTGCCAGCAGGGCTGAGATTTTGGCTGGGTGTTTGGGGAGGATGAGTGACAAGGAGAGACCCAATTCCCCGCTGGAAGTAAGGGGGGGAAAGGGGGTTTGGAAATGTGGTCGCAGGGGCCGGAGGGGGAAATTGGTCTTGAGAAATTTTAGGATATTTCACGATGGTTCAGGAGAGGAAAAAGAGATGCAATCAGTGATTTTTCTACCCAGAAAGACATTATGATTTCTGATCCTTCTTACACTACCACTGGAGGTTTTTCAGTGGTATTTTGAGTGTTATTTTGGTACTTTTGTCGTCCAGCTTGCTTTCCTGCTGCTGTAAAACCCTCCTTCTTTGGGGAGCCCTGCAGAGCCCCGTGGCGAGGTCTCATCCCTCGTGGCCTGACCCTTAACTCTGCCGAGAGCTGCCTGGGTCTACCCCGGGTTCAGGAGGAAAGAGAAGCTTTTCTTGGCAAGGAAATGCCTCCTAAGCAGCCTCCTCACAAACCAGGAGCACGCAGGAAAATTGCACATCGGAGCCCGGCGTTTAAAGGGCTGAAAAATGACTGCAGCTTCCTTTGGCGCTTGCAGCGGGAGCCCGCAGGGGTGACCTTTGAGGAGATTCTGTTTACCGGGAGCGTTGCGTGAGCTGGGCAGAGCTCTGTTCCCTGAGCTCTGTTCCCTGCCTTGCCTCTGACCCCTCCCGGGCTGCTCCGGGCTCGGAAAACAATGGAGAGGATACCTTGCAACTGCTGGGGGAAAATAAATCACTCCCAGCCTTCCCCGGAGGGTCCCAGCAGATGAGAATCCCACATGGCTGCACATCCTCTGCCTGGCATCAGGTGCGAGGCCAGAGCCGAGTTTTGGGTGATGCCACCTTTGATTTTCAGAGATAAAGCTGCCAAAAAAAAAAAAAACCCCCCCAAAAAAACCCAAAAAAACCAAAAAAAACCAAAAAACCCCCCCAAAAAAACCCAAAAAAACCAAAAAAAACCAAAAAACCCCCCCAAAAAAACCCAAAAAAACCAAAAAAAACCAAAAAACCCCCCCAAAACCCAAAAACCAAGCCAAAAGCCAGGTTTTGTTCTGAAAGTATTGCTGACAGGAGTCCTCCCTGCTCCGGGTTGAAGCCACTGTGGGTTTAGCACCTTGTTGAGTCACCCTAATTCCATTAAATACTTGGAAAAGCATCTTTTAGGGTCATCACAAGCACCCACCCCCCTGTCTTCCAGCACTTCCAGCTCCCTCCAGGAGCCTGGCAGCAAAAATCTCCCACTTCCTCCCCATTTCTGAGAGCTTGTGGCTTTTTGGGGTCTCCAACATCTGGATCCAGGGGGTTTGTGTCCCTTTGGGTTCTTCAGTCCCCTTTGCCAGGAATTTCGTGTCCCTTTAGGGATTCTCCATCCCGTTTTCCAGGTTTTTTCTATCCCTTGAGGTGACAATGAGGAATCCTGGGGGGTTTCCAATCTTTTCCCAGGTTTTTTATGTCCCCCAATCCCTTTTCTCAGGAATTTTTTATCTCTTGGGGGATCCTGAAGGTCCCCAATCCCTTTTGCCTGTTTTTTTGAACTCTATAGGGTATCCCCGATCACTTTTTTCCAGGAATTTTGTGTCCCCCAATCCCTTTTTCCAGGAATTCCATGTCCCTTGAGAGCTTCCACATCCCTTTTTATGTCCCCCAATCCCTGTCATGGGGAATTTTTTCTCCTTTGGGGTGTCCCCAACTCCCATTTCCCAGGTTTTTTGTGTCTCTTCCGGGCCTAAAAAGAGCAGTTCAATTGCTTCCCACATAACTCATAAAGGTCCCTTTCCCCCCTCCCTCCCCTGGGCTTTCTTCCCTCCAAAAAGTCCTAATTCTCAAAGGTATAAAAAATAAAAAATCAACAAAATCTGGCTGAGAAGCGGGTGTGAACAATGTCATCCCTAATTATCCCGGTGCCAAATCCTCCTGAATTTCACCGGAGCCTGGAGCAGAGGATGAACTGCTGGGAGTTTGCCCTGCTGGGATCTATTTGTGATTCACGAGGAAATCTTCAGACCTGCTTTTCCTGCTGGAGACTAAACCCAGCCTGTGCTGGAACAATGCTGAAAGGGTTCCCGCTGCAAAAAGCACTTTCTAATAAACGGGAGATGGAAATTTAGATCCGCTGCTGCTTTTTTTGGTCGTGGCTGGAGGCATCCCTTGTTTCTATTCCAGTTTGGTAACAATTACAGACCCGCACTTCAGGCTGAAAAAGGGCCAGAACTCTTGCAGCTTCTTTTCCTTTCCCCAATTTCCTGGTTTTATGGTGTCCAGTGCTGTCCCCTGTGTGTCCCAGGGTCTGTGTGTGGTTGAGACTGGGGACAGGCAGTCTGCTTCAACTTCCTCTCCCTGGTGGATTGCAGCTGGTTGCCTTGCAATGGAAATTTGGGTTGGTTTCCTGAATTTCGCAGGAAAAATATAAAAAAATCAATTTTTTTTTTTCCTTCTTGTCTTTCTTTTGAGCTCCAGAGTCCTATTCCAGCCCAGCCACCTGCAGCAGCACACGTACACATCAATTGCCCTGACTCTTGGTTGCTGCTCACCCAAAAAGAGGAGCCCAAACCCTCCGTGCCCATCCCTCTTCCCCTGAGCCAAATCCTTGTGGATTCCCAAGAGCCTGGCATGGGATGCAACGAATCCCTTGGGATTCCAAGTGGATCTGGCCTGCTGCCACCCCAGGACAAGACGGGGTGACCTTCACTGTCCCATTCTGTGCCTTCTCCAGCTGCTGCCACCTCCGTGCTCCAAGGCAGGTGTAGGATTTAGGATATTCTGAGGATGCTGAGTGGAATTGGGATGGTACCTGCTGAGCAGCATTCCCCTCTGGCAAAAATCCAAACTGCCTCTGGAATAAAGACGTTCTCCTCCAGGGAGGGCTGCTCTCAGCCCCGTGTGGATGAGGATAAGCCAGTAAGAGGGAATATTTTTATTTTTGCTGCCTTTTCCCCATGGATAGAGGATGATAATTGTAGAAGTTTGCAGAGAGGTTCCCTCCCAGGAATTTGTGAGAGCCCTGCAAAGCCTGGACCTCCAAAGATTCCCCCTCTTGCCTCAAACGATGCTCTCAAATTCCAGTGAGGTTTTAGGGAGGTATTTGTAAACATTTTATAACAATTTTTTTCTTGCATTCTTGGGGAACTTTTCACCAAAACCTGAGAGCTCCGTGGCCCAGTAGACGTCAGATGGCACAGCCAGGGGAGTCACCTCCTCCCTCCCATCCCCTCATCCCTCCCGTGCAAACCAAAACAAGAGGAAAAGCTTTTAGCCCCGAGTCTCTGCTAATAAGTTGGTGTATCCATAACATAGAATTATGCTCGGTGTCTTCCAGCTGGGCCTGGACACCCAGCAAGGGCTGGGATAGGTTTCCCTGCAATTACAGCCTGAGATTGAGTTTGCAGTTGATTTGGGAATGGAGAACCTCGGTTTTATTCATTTCCTTTCTGCTGGAAATCAAGAGCTGGGGGTAGAATGTGGGCTGGGATCCCTCTCCAAACCCAGGTATTCCAAACACATCTCATGCACCTCCGGGGCCCAGAGCGATTTTTGGGAAGGTGGAAGCTGGGATTCTTTACTTCGGGCTGCAAACACGGAATTAACTCTTTCCCTGCTTTGCTACATGCCAAGAATCTTCTGTTTGCGTTGCTGGAAGGTTTGGTCTGGTGGAAAATGCCCACAGCAGGGGAGATGCTCTTCGAGCTCCCTTCCAACCCAAACCACTCCAGAATTTTGTTTTTATCATTCCAAGACCCTTGTGTTTGGTGAGCAGCGAGTAAAATTAAATTAAAGCTTTCTTTACGAAATAGCTCAAGCAACTGTGACAAAACTTGCAATTATTGCACTCCAACTTTTATGCAATGACTGTTGAAAGTGATAACAACAATCTGCGTGACAACAACTGGTATGGCCTTGACGTACCCGGGCTGGCTCGGTGATAAGAGTGTGATAAGAGCGGTTTGTGTTCATTTTGGTGCGGCCCCTCCGCGCCGGGAGGCTTCCAGGGGTGCTGCTCTTTGCCCAAAATCAAGTTTGAAATCCCTGCCCTGCTGGAGGAAGCACTCGCAGCCTCAGACCCCGGGGCTGCTCCCGAGCTCGGATCCGATCGCTCCGGGCGGCCGGGATCGAAACCCCGGGAGACTCGGGGCTGCCGGCGCTAATAAATGAGGCATCCTTTGGAAAGCAGGGGAATTTGGACAGGGCTCGCCTTGGCTCAGCCCGGCTCCTCGCATTCCAGGCGCACACGGGAGATTTATGCATTCCAGCAGGAGAATAACCTCCTGCGTATTTATGAACGCACGGCTCGGAGATAGCTGGGCTTCCTTCCCCTCCACGCCCTCGGCGGCCGTGATTGCTGCAAGGCTGAGCCCGGCCAACCTCCCTGCCCCAAAATCCCCCTTTTAGTGTGCTTCTCCTTCGCCCAGGTAAATGTTTTGGTGTTTCTTCAAATTTATTCGCTCCCAGCGTCCCAGATTTGGATTTGGTGTTTCATCTCCTAACGGCAACTCCGCTCATCACAGGGATTTGCACCTCTGTTTCTTTAAAAATAATAAATCTTAACGGTCCTGATAATAAAGATGATCATGAGCTGAGTGCTAAAATTCAGGAGAAAGAAAGAGTGAGTTTCTCGTTACGTAAAAATCAGCCCAAAGCAAAGGGAGCTTTTCCTGCAGTTTGAGGGATGATGTCACAGCAGCAGATCCCTCTGCCCCGGGAACGGGAATATTTGTTCTTTAAATAACTGGACCTTGACCAAGCTCCAGGGAAATGAAAGAGAATCCTCGATCTCCATGTGTTTGGAACAGCGTCCTGGTGAAGCTTTCTTCTTAATTAATTGGAAAAGCTAAATGAACTGTCAGTGTCCTGCATCTGCTTGAAAGTCCTGCTCAGGTTTTTATTAATTTCCACTCTGTGCTTTTGGACTCATCCATCTAACTCAGCCTTGATTGCAAACCTAGGAACAATTTGTCTTTTCGATCCCCCCCTGACAGGACATTTGCTTCCTGCCAGGATTACAAGGAATTTAAGAGCGACTTTCACACCCAGGTTGTGTTTTACCATTTACAGAGTCCAGCTTTGACCTTTATTTATGGAGTTTTTAACTTGGGAAACGTCATTTTTTGAGTTTTATCTCTGGATACCTGCTGTGTGCAGAGCTCTGATTTTGTGCTGGGTTGATGCTGCAGCTATTCCTTGGGAAAAAATCAGGAATTTTAAAATGATGGCAGCATGATTAAGGAAGATCATATGGATAAAAGGAAAAGTTATTTAAAAAAAAAAAAAAGAAGATAAATTCTTAAGATGAATACAAAATTAAGAGATCAAGAAATATCTTGATAGCTCTTCCTCCCTACTTTCCTCCTTGGAATATACTTTCCAGACCGAGCCAAACGGTTTATTTGAATGAAATTAGAAATACATTTAGGGCTGCTGGGTTATTTCAGTTTTGATTTGCAGGAAGACATGATCTGAAGGAGAAATGCTGGTTCTGGGTGGAAAAAGGGTGAGCTGCAGCGTGGAGCTGGAAACGAAGGGTTGGGCAGCCAAAGGGAGTCTGTCCTGTTTTACAGGCAACAACGTTTAGGGCATAGAGGAGAAAATTCCCAGATCCTCAGGCAGAGAATAAGCCTGGAATGAGACCTGGATTTTCCTTAACAACAGTGCCAGCGTGCAGACAAATTTTCATTATTAGCCTGAGTTTGAATTTATGAATTCTTATTTATTCCACCACAGTACTCTAAGAAATTAATAAATTGACCTGTACCTGCATTTAGACGTGTCCTTCCACAGGTTTTTATTTTTCCATGGATTTTTATGTTGTCCACTGTGCACAGAAGATTGTGGTGAATTAAATATTCGATATTTAGAAGCACCAAGGGGGATTTGGAGCGTGCAAAGAGAGTTTAGGTCCCGTATTTCACTTTAGAAAGGTCTCCTTGAACTTCTGGGGAGGAATCTGCCACCTCCCTCCCCTAAATCCCATTTTAAAGGTTTGAATCCTTCCTCCATGCTCTGTCTTTCATGCCAAGGATAAAGTTTCCTTTAAAATCAAGCAGGAGGAGCCGTGCCTGGCCACGGGCTGCAATCCCTGGGATCCAGAGCCCAGCTCCAGGAGCATCCCTCATGCTGAAGGATTCAGCTCCAGATGTGTCCCTGTCCCCACAGCTGTGGGCAGTGATAAGGGACAGAGCCGGGTGGATTCCAGGTCGGAATTTCACCCCCTTATCTCCCCCTGCTGCAGCTCTGCTTTTGCTGGAGTTTTACACACTGGGGTCGTTCCTGCAGCATTATTAATTAATAATTACAGCCAGCTATTATCTGATTTAATCCCGGGGTTATGGAAATATTAAGCGTTGTAATCCTTTCAATAAAATTAACCACATTGTTCATTGATTTTTTCCCCTCTCTCCAAAGCAATTAAAGACGTAGAGATTTTTTTGGAAGTTCAGCTTGGAGTGTATTAAATCAGCCCCAACCTTATCTAAACCTCCCTGGAATTGCATGATAAGAAAATCTTATCACTCGGAGTTTACAGCCCAGCTAGAGGAGCCTTTTATTTTCTTCTCCATTTCCTGCTGCTTCTGCTGCCCTCGGCTGAGAGCAGCAACATCCCAGAATTTTGATCCCCTTTTCTGGAGGACAACTGCAACCATCCAAAAAAAACAACAAAAAAAAAACAACAAAAAAAAAAACCAAAACCCAAAACAAAAGGAGGTTAATTGAAGTCCTTCAGACTTGAAAAAACATCTATTTTTGGGGTCGTCTGCTGGTAAAGAGGTTGATGCTTTTATTTGATCCCAACAGGTTTTTCCCATCTGGTGAGACAGGGCTCAACTAAAAACCTCTGGACACTTGGAATATGAAATGTTTGGCAAAATCCAGACGCTGGAACATCTGTTTCAACCTGATCTGAGTCCTGCTTTCCCCCCGAAGCCGCCGCCCCCAGCGCATCTGGGATTGCTTTGTCCCTTATCTCCCCGACCCCGATTCCAACACCCTCCCGTCTGTGCTTTCACTCTTCCTCAGGAAAACCGAGCTTTATTTTCCAAACTGAGGGGAACCGCCCCAAACAAGATGCCAGACGGCGGCTTTGCCCCTTCTTTACCAAAGAGTGTGAGAGAAGTTAATTTATCGCAAGAAACGAGGCACGGAAAGCGAAATATGAGTTTTTGGGGGCTTGTTTTACCGGGTGTCTGTCACCGCAGGCTCCGTGCTCTTATCAGTTTATCTCCAGTTTTATCCTAGAGAAAAAAAACAAAACAACAAAACAAAACAAAACAAAACAAAACAAAACAAAACAACAACAAACTCTTTTCTTTTAGAAATACAAAATCTCCTTCTCCAGAAGGGAGCAGTGGTGCGCGCCTGCTGCATCCCGGCTTCATCCCGAGCACCCCGGGAATTCCGTGCCCGCTGGGAAGGCGCTGGCGAGGGAAGCAGAGGCTGCGGGTGGTTTAGGATGAAGAGCCAGCACGGGAGGACTGGGAGCCACAAATGCCCGCAGGACACTGATAAATAACCCGATTGCTGCTCCCTGCGGTTTAAAGGGGAAGGGAAAGGGCAGAGGGAGAGATAAGGAAGGGGGATGAGAAGGAGAAGAGGCCAACAGCAGGTCCAAACCCGCTGTGATTTTGCAATCAGGCGGCTTTGCTGAGTGCTACTTTCTTTTTTTTTTTTTTTTTCCTGCTGGATTTGTTCTCAGTGCTGAATCTGAGGGGAGGTGGGGGGGAAAGGCTTCAAAATCCCTCTGAAATTTTTATTGCACGGCACTGGAGCTGGGAAGGAGAGAAAACCCTTTACAAGGGTGAGTTGCTACAGCCCTACATCAGGGAAAGTGGCTCCTAAACACACCCCAGTAAACCCAGACCCTTTTGCTGCTGATTTACCCCAAATTTAAACTGGAAACCAGGAGCGACCCAGGTTACTCTCTCTGTACCAGCTTTCCTCAGCCCCACGACACGAATACACGGCTAACAAGGATCTTTTGAGGGCAGTAGATGGGGTTTGAACCTTGGAGCCAAGTCCAGCCCCAACCTTAACGAGGTCTAGAGGAGGTTTACCTCAGTTTGAGGCTCATAACGGGGTCTTTCATGTGCGCCCCCGGCTGGGTGTGTGTCTGGGTATACACAGACACCCCGGGCTCATCCCTGGAAAAACTCCCTGGATAGCTGAGATAACAAAATCACCTCACCTCACTCTTCCCCCGGGAACACTTCAAATGCTGAGGGAAGGATGTTTATTGACCCAAGGCAAACCGCGGGGTGACCACTGCGGGTCCCTGCGTGCCAGAACAGCGGCGGCGTTTGTTGCCTCTCTGGCTGGCAAGAGATTTTTGAAGGTGAAAGGAGTTTAAAAAGACACGAATCCCTTAAAAATGAGCTCAAAATACCCCAGGCATGATCTGAAGGGAGTTAGAGGTGTGTAGCTGGTAGCTGGATCTGATTAATGCATAGCCAGGAGGGGACAGCCGTGAGGAAATGGGGTAAATGGTCTTCAGCTGCAACGAGCAGAGCCAGCAACGCTCACCAGCTTCCTCTGGACACTGACTGTGGTTTTCAGGGATGCTGTTGGACACCCAGTGTCCTTTGTTTCAGCTTTTAATGCGTATTCCTTCACAGAGGGAAAAAATTTCCCTGTATTCCCAGTGTTAACCAGAAGGAAGGAGGTGGCACAGGTTTGTCTTGGTCCTGGTGTACGTGGAATGGAAACCTTGGGATGGAAACATCTGTCCTCAAGTGCCCTGGAGATGCCCAGAGCTGCCAGAGGAAGAGGGATTTAACTCAGTTCCCAAGGCTGCTTCATCTGCCCTGAAGGAATGCTCAGGGAAAAGAGAACCTTGGCTGGGGGATCTCCAGAACTTTTAACCTGCTGTTATGTCCTGCCCTCACTCACGTCCAAGAGAGGATGTTTGAGTGTTGTGGGCCCCTTTTCACCATCAGATGGGAGGAAAAAACCCATTCCCAGCTGTGATCTCCGTGTGGGATTGGGGCAAACACCCAGTGCAGTCCCAGGTCAGCACATTGGGGATCGAGCCGTGTGTCCATCAGTGGATGGCAGACCAATGCTGAGGCGAGAGACAAACACAAGACCAGACACCTGCAGCAAACAGATCTATGGAAATGAGGAGAAAGCCAAGAAAAAATACACAGATAATCTTTTTCCGTGTCTTTTTATCAGGCTTTCCTTTTAATTTTTGGGCGTTGGGATGCTTCCTCTTACCAGTTCAGCTGAAATTCACTGTTTTGCCTGGAAAGCAAAACCAGTGGAGAATGGAAGAGAAGCTAATTTTGTTGTAAAAATAATCTTTTATCTGTGCACGACAGCAATATTTGTTCAGGAAGGGTACACAGACAGCAGGAGGTCAGCACTCCCACTGCTTGGCTCAAAGGCTCCACCACACTCTTTATTTTGTTTTATTTCTCCTTTTCTTTTTTTTTTTGACAATTTGTTCCCATAGATATTTATTTGTTTCCTGAAAAGCCTTGAGCAGATTTCACCCATCCTCAATTCAAGCCAATAAACTCACGGTGGCTCCTTGGGTTGGGTGCTTTGGGTCACAACTTATGCTTGTACTTGATGGTCCCACACTGACCTATCTCCACAAATAACCTCCCCGTGCCTTTCCACAACAAACAGACTTCATTCCTTCAATCCAAGCTGCTGGAATTTGTGGTGGCTGCAGCTGTACACATTTTCCTTGAGCTAAAACCTGAGAACTTGGTGAGATGTTGCAACTCTTTTTATTTTTTTGATACACAGCGGTGTTTTTTATGCTTCTCCTTTTCCCCATTCCAGCCCTGGGAGGTGTTGGTGCCTCCTCCAAACACGCCACAAAAACACATCAGTTAAGAGCAACCTTTTTGTCAGCACAGGGGTGCCAAAATCTAAACAGAATTTGTCATCTCCTTAAGAAGGAAGAGAATTTGGTGTTGCTTCATCCCCTTGACGTAGCTTCAGGATGTTCCTCTTGGTGGGTGACGGAGAGGAGCAGGGAGGAGATGAGATTTAGGGGACAGGAGAGCAAATTGGGCTGAAAACCTGAGAAAATCCTTCTGTTTCAGGTGAACAGCTCTAAACTTGAAGGCTGTGTTTCAACCTTATTAAAACACTGCCTGGGCTCTGATGAAACGGGGATCTGTCAGTGGAGGAACTAAAGGAGGATGTTATTCCAATGTTCGCTGTCTCTTTCAATCCATTTTCATCCCACGTCGTGATATAAGGCTTTAAAAAGCCTTTAAGCACCTGTAATAACATTCACCTTTTCATCAAAATCTCCTTGGAGCATAAGAAATGATGTTTATTTAAATTTTGCAGCCGGCTAACGATCAAGTCCCGTCTCTATTTTCCCGCTTCTGTGATTTGCACATGAAAAGCTTTAGCGGGGGCTGGGTTTCGTTTAGGCTCCTCTCTCCTTCCTAAAAACACTTTATGAGGGGGAGCACAGCCTCCCCTCAGCTTGGAGCGATGTGCTCCAAAAAATGCTGCTAAACACAACAAGATAACTTAATTTTGGTTTTATTTTGTTCCAGTTAACCCAGGCAATGCAGGATCACTCCCACCTCCCGGCAAAGATAACACAGCCAGATTATTTTAACTCTTTCTACAGTGGTTCTGATGCAGCAAATTCTGGTTGTGGAAAGAAAATAAATCCCTGGAAGATCCACCAACCATGAAAACAAAACCACAGCCGTTTAAATCCCTAGTTTAGGCGGGTTTTTTTTTGCCTTGCCACACTGCAAAGAACACCTCGCTTTGCTGATGGAACACGTCTCGGGCGCCGCTCGGTTGTGTCAGCAGAGAAAGGGGGAGTGAGAAGAAGGAGAAAAAGATCTGAGTTTGACAGACTTAATCTAAGCCCCGCTGAAAGACGGGGCTGACTGAGCGCTCCGAGCGCGCCCGATCCGTCACCATCTTCTCGCCTTTCAAACCTCCGCGGGGGTGTTCCCTCCTGGGTTCCCTCCTGGGCTGAGGGACAGGCTCTGCTGAGCCTCCAGCCCTTCCTCCTCTACCCCACTGCCCCAGGCGGGCACCAAGACTCTCCTGTGCTGACGAAAGTTGGGATGAAATCCCGTCTTTTGGAGTGGGACGGCTCGGCGCCCTCAGCGCAGCTCCAAGCAAGGTGTTTCCCTCCTGCAGGGGTGATTTTTGTGAGTGCCAGAGGCTGAGCAGCCCTTGGATTTCCCTCAGCTGGGCCTGCCAGGGTGGTGGGGCAGAGGAGACGTTGGAGATGGCTGGAGACAGACGGCGACAGTGGGAGGAAGCGCTCAGTTGACATTAGCGCCATGGGAACAACAACAATTCCGGCTGCTGTCATGTTTTGTTTTGTCTTCAAGGCACCATGGTGCTGGAGAGCTTCGCAGAGGGGCCTGAGGAGCCTGGAGATGTTTTGCAGATGTTTAAAGGGGGACCCCCTCACAGCCAGAGGAGGAGCCTGGCGGGAAACGGGGAGGTCCCGATTGGAATTGCAAGGCAGGGATGGAGGTGGGATCACGGCAGATCCAGAGGCCAGGGCTTAAATCTGGGGGACAGAGGAGGGCAGGGGTGGGCATGGGCTGCAAGGTGAGGACAGGAAGGGAACATCCAGTACCACAGAGATGAGCCAGAGCAGGAGCTGCACACAGAAGGGAGATGCAGCCAAAGGGGCAAGCTGGAAAAGCATCCTTGGCAGAGACATCCTTGAGGTGAAGCAGCTGGAAGTGCAGGGATATTCCCTGACCAGGGATGAGAGCCTTGGCACAACTTCTAAACATGACTTACCAGAGAGCCTTGTGCCCGGGCTCATATGTTGGCTTCAAACTGAAAGAGAGCAGGTTTAGATTGGATTTTAGGGAGAAATCCTTCCCTGTGAGGGTGGGCAGGCCCTGGCACAGGGTGCCCAGAGCAGCTGTGGCTGCCCCTGGATCCCTGGCAGTGTCCAAGGCCAGGCTGGATGGGGCTTGGAGAACCCTGGGATAGTGGAAGGTGTCCCTGCCATGGCAGGGATGGCACGGGGTAGGCTTTAAGGTCCTTTCCAACCCAAACCATTCCATGCCCACATAGACACAGGAGCATTTTCAGGATCTCTTTGTGGAAATAGATACATTTACCTCCCCACCATCAATTCTGGGATCACTGTGTGTGCAGACAGAGGGGAAACAAACCCATTTTTACGTTTGCCTCCTCCTTCCATGCACACATTTCGGTTTCTTTGAGTTTTCTCCAGGCTTAACCTCCCTCTTTCATCACCATTTTGCCTGTTCCCCACAAAGCACCCAACTGGGAGCCATCAGAACCGCAGGGACGGAGAACTGAGAAGGAAATGCCGCTGAAACAAATTCATCTGCAGTTTCTGACTCTTTTTGTGGCTGAACAAAAGGCTGTCAGCACACTGGGAGTATTGATATTTCCAGTGGGAAAATCTGCATTTAGAAGAGAAAATTACCTGTGACATTATTATTATTATTATTACTATTATAATTGCCAATATTAATATTATTAGTATGATCATTGTCATTATGGCTTTACCATATAACTACTGGTTTTCATTATGATTATGATTATCATATCAGTTTTGATTACTTTTATTATTATAATTATTAGTGTTATGATTTGCTCTGCTTTGGTTGCTTTGCTCTCGATGGTCCCAGAAATTTTCTCCTTTAAGATTTCTCCCACAGTCCCTGGAATTCCCTGAGGACTGGGAACCAGGAGGAGCTGGTGGGGCCATACCTCACTTTCCTGAGCTGTGAGCATGCCACCAAACCCTTCCCAGGAAACCACGATTGTAACCGAGCCCTCCAGCAAAATTTCACAAGGCTTTCCTCCCCAGCAGGATAAAATTAGCCGAGCTCTCCTGAGATGACAGCTAAGAACTCCAGCTTCCCTCAGATGACCTCAATGGAGTCATTTGTTGCTCAAATGACAGACAAACGCAGTAATTAGGTCTATTTAGTAAAGGGGAGGTGAAAGGTCAAACTACTGGGCAAACTGTCTCCAGTGCTTGACTTGGGGACCACGCCGGGGCTTTGCGGGAGGTGATGTTTGTACAACAACCTGACACGGGCAGCAGCAGGTCCCTGCTCGGCCCCGGGGGGCTGCCAGAGCCTGAAATCCCCCGTTTCTGCTCCAAAACCCCTGAACTCGCTCATTTGTGTCGTAAGGGATTGGAGGCAGAGGAAGAGCTGGTGAAAATATGGGCGGCTGTGCTACGGGTTTGGGGTGGGTGATCAGGACGGGGATCCACAGAGTTAAGTGGGAAATCACCAACGTTCCCCGCTCCATTTCCCTCTTTCTGCCTGGCAATGCTCCCTTCTGTTCTCTTTGCTTGTTCGTTTCCTGAACTTGGCTGTGTTCTGTGTCACCAACCCAACACAGACAAGCCACACCTGGATTTCTCTCCTCTGCTTTTTGGTTTGGATGCCACAGAACCGAGGTTGAACATCATTCCTGCGTGAAAGCACTGCTTGCCACGCATCCCAAATCTCCAGAACATCCCTGAACCAAATTATTTAGCAGAAGAGGCTGTTTTGGGCAGTTGAGTTCCTGCTGGCTGCCCATCCTCAGGGCTCACAGCAAACCCAGCATCCTTTTACCTGTGGAGCATTTGCAGCATTTCCCTCAGCTGTTTCATAAAGGAGGGAAAATCTGTAGGATTTTTAAGTAGTGGAAACTGTAAATGAAGAGTTCCAATTTGCAAAGAGAGGTGCTACAAGGTGACCGAGGTTTTGGATGCAACGAGCTCGGAGTGCTCCTTACCCAAAAAAAAAGCGCCACATTTCTGGATTTTTCTCCGAGTTTCCTTCCGATTCCCCTGCCACGATTTTCTTCTGTACTTGTGCGGGTCCAGAAGTCTTCTCCCTCTGTAGGGGTGGTGCTCAGAAATCCTGGAGGTGACCAGGACCTCTCCCGTGGCCCATCCCTGTGGTGGCCACTGCTCTGAAGCACATTTGGGCGGCTTGGCATCTCCCTGCACGCCTTCCCTCCCGCACATCCCCTCCACCTGAGCCCCAGCCTGTCTCCTGCCGTAAAAGCCCCTTCCCTCGGGAGGCCTCTTAACCCCTGTCTGCGGGGCCCCGGGAAGAGGTGCCGGTGATGCTGCTGAGAGAGAGGGTCACCCAGAGCCCGACGTGAGAGTGAAAAGAAAATCAGAAAACAAACAGAGGCGAGGTGGAAACGCGCCCGCCCTTGAAGTGCAAAGAGCTCCCCGTCCCCCACGCCGCCCCCGAGAAGAGGCTTATCTTCAAAAAAAAAAAGGGCCCTTGCGATGATACAAGAAAGAACAGACTTCTCACACCTTGTCTTCACTTCCCGCAGATCCTATCTGCCCGCGAGTGCCTGTGATCTCGGGCAGACCTCTCTACCTTGCCCCTCGCCTTTCAAGTCTGTGGCAGCTGTTTTGCTAAGCCGGAGACCTTCCCACTTCATCCTTGTCTCCCCGGCTGATGGCACGGGGCAGGGGGGGCCTCGGGGAGCGGGAAATGTCATTCCAGGGACTTTCTTTTGTATATTTTTCCCGTGGATGGATTAGTTTGTTTGAAGAGCATCTCCTATTTAACACCTCGTTGAGCACAAAAACACGTAGGGGCAAGAGGGTTTTTTTTTTTAAAGGGCTGCATGTAAGGAGCTTAAAAGTGCACGCCGAGAACTTAAATAATTTGCTGTGTTTTCAGGCATGCTGATCACACAGGAGTTGGAGTGAGTCATGAAACTTATATGTTTTACAGTGATATAATCCATATTTTTCTGCTGTTCCTCCGCCCAAAACCAGACAAATCATGACACTCTGGGTGAACACACAGGGTGTGAGTAAAGAATCCCAAACTGGAAATAGGATTTGTTATGATGGTTTATTCACCTCAGGATCTGGTTGGAGTCCCATGGCTCCTGTGTTGGCGTCAGCAAGAGGGATGTCCCTCAGCCAAGAGCAAGGAGTAGCCCTTGTCCACATGGATTGAGTCATTCCTGCAGGGTAATGGTAACATTACGTTGCTTTTGCACTTCTCCATCGACAGCAGCGACCTCCCACCCCCCAAAAATGCTGAGGTTCTCTCAGGAGACCTCCCTTCATCTGCTCCCTATCTTCATCTGACACAAACCACCCAGCAGGTCCCCTGTAATGGGATTACATGGGTGAAATCCACTTTATCGGGGGATCTTGGAGTGTTTATTGGTCCTTTGTGACACGCCTGGGAGAGAAGTGCCCGATTCAGATTGATAACATTCCTCCCTGCTCTGCTACCCTTCCTGAGGGAGCCTTTCCCTGGCTGCACAAGGACTGCCCACGGGATAAAGTCCAAATCCCTCCCCATGGAGCAGGTTTCTTTCACAAAGCAGGCAAAACTGTTTCTTCCTTGGGGAAAAATTAGCTCCAACAGCCATCTCAAACCCTTCCAGCCCAATCGACTCTTATTCTGTGCTTTGTAGGTCACTGCAATTTCCTATGAACTTGAGGGGAGATTTTCTTGGGAAAAGCTCTTTTCTTTTTCTTCCTTTTTTTTTCCCCCTGTAAATATTCCAGCTGTTGATCTTCCCCTAGGAAAGTCAAATTATACTTGAGCATTGTACCAGCAGACGGATTAAAAAGCTGATCTGTCACACAAGAAAAACCTGAACTAAACAGCTTCCTGCATTTCCTGCGCTGGGAACCTTAGAAAATAAGACCCAGACTATTTTTCTTCTAGCACAAAACATCCAGGGTGAAATCAAACCATGACCCCCGGGACTTTGGAGGACATTTGGGATTTGGTGACCTTGAGGTACGCAATCTACAAGGGAGGGGAAGCCATTGGCCAAAATCTGAGCGTTTCAGGGAGCAGAGTAAATTGTAACCACGTTCCAGGGAGCTTGCCAGGGAGGCTAATAGACTGATCTCATTCACCTTGATGTAAATCCAGCCCAGCCCCAGGAAAGCCAACAGCATTATCCTGGCTCTGTGTGGAGGTACCGCTGAGATCACAAATGACACATTTCTAATTAAGACAAAGTTAAGGGAACATGGAAAGAGAGGGTGTAGCAATGTCCCAGGCTTTGGATCTCAGAGGAAGTGGAACTGGATCCAGTATGAAGGATTTTGGAAGTGTTCTTCCATTGATTTGCTGTGGGTGAGTCCTTTGGGATCTGCTGCTCCTCCTTGCTGAACCTTCCCCCCGGAGATCTCCGAGGATGTCTCAAGATGCCCTCCCACAACCTGACTAAACTGAGGCAAGGATTTATCTGAAGTGTCTTGCCCGAGTCCAAAGAGAACAGAAGAAGCAAGAAAGGAGCAGTGTCATGAACTCATTTTCCAAAATTTTAGTTGAACATGATTAAAAAAAAAAAAGCTGTGAGAAGCCTGGACAGCCTCCTTCCTTGGATGCACAGAAAAAACTTCATTGTGAGCTCCCCAAGGATGCTGCCTCTCTGGTTTGAAATCTCATGCAAGAGAGAATAAATACAGACCCCTTCCCCCTCCTCCCCTGACATTTCAGTCGTGATTAAGGCACCGTTCATCGCCCCTCGTCTCCCAAAGCCTTTACTATTTATGGGCCTGCTGTTTTTCCAGGGGTTGACACCAGCGTGCATTCAGCCCTGCTCTCTCCCCGTCCCATCCTGTCCCCCCTCTCCCCTCCCTGCAGGCATTTCTCCATTTCAGTAGAGAAACCACGAGTGACTGGAGTGCCTGTGACCTCTGGGCTGTCAAACTCCCACTGACTAAATAAAAGCAGCCCGAGAGGGAGAGAGTTCCCATAAATCACCTCCCGTGACACAGACCACCTGGGATTTGCTCACTGCGCAGAGGTACCCGGTTCCAGCTGCTGAGCTTGCACTTCCCAGCATTTTTATGGACACCCTTGGAGAGATAGGCGGTGTTTGCACAAGGAATGGAAATTTCAGTTTTACTGCACGGAACCGGCTTGCTCGGCTCGAGGTGGGCAAGCTCTTGGATTGGGGAAGGGGTGAGGCTCATTGCATCCCAGAGGTGTGGGAAGAGCCTGCTCCCAGGTGGGATGGGGCAAGTGATTCCAGCCTTTGGGCTGTCCCTCCACATGAAAGCTTTTTCCACACCGAGGGAAGATGAAGACGTTCATGTCAGAGGAAAGCGGGGTCAGATCCAGCCTTGGTTGTGGCCAAGGGTGGCATCTGCGGCTTCTGGATCTACTTGAGGGCCCCCAGGTTATCATTCGCCGTGTCAGGGTGCCCAGTCCTTTCAAAGTCACCCTGAGCCACCGTGGAGCCTTCAGCCAGCCTGAACATCAGCAGGGATAAACTGGAGGGGATCATGGAGTCATGGAATGGTTTGGGTTGGAAAGGACCTTAAAGCTCACCCAGTTCCACCCCCTGCCATGGGCAGGGACACCTACCACTACCCCAGGGTGCTCCAAGCCCTATCCAACCTGGCCTTGGACACTTCTAGGAATGGGGAAGCCACAGCTTCTCTGGGCACCCTGTGCCAGGGGCTCCCCACCCTCATTGTGAAATATTTCTCCCCCAAATCCCATCTAAACCTGCTCTCTTTCAGTTTCAATCTCTTCTCCCCCGTGATGTGAAGATCAGCTGAGGATCTGCCCCTGCTGAGTGAGGAGCCCTTTCTAAGGTCAGATATGACCATTTCCAATGACTTCACTTAATCCAAGTGGCTGTGACAAAGTGGATTTGGGATTTGACCCTGCCCTACACATCTGGCAACGTTGCTTCAAATTATTTCCAGCCAGGATTGCAATGCTCATCTGTTGAGGCCTCAGCATTTGTTATTAAGTAGCATCACCATTTTTAAACAAAAAGATGTATATTCCAAGCAATGTTTATCAAAAAAAGAGACTTTCACTAATAAGAAAGGAATTTTGTTGATGGTCTTCCCCGAACAAAGAAAATGGGGGAAGGGAGGTGAACAACCAGAAAGGCCAGGAACATTAATCCCATGAAATGAAGTTTTAAGTGGAGAAATTAGGCTTAGATAAAGGTGGTCCAGAAAGGAGGAACATTTCCCAGTAGTCTCTGAAATTAAAAAAAAAAAAGTATAAATGATATTTGAAAATAGTAACTAACAGGTGTGTGAACTTTCCTCTGATCGCCATTTTTCCTGACAGTACAAATTTCAAAGTAATTTTATTTCATTTTTTTTCTTTCATGGGAAGTGTTCTCCCCATCAGCATCTTGAATGAACAAGAGGCTAAGACAGATTTCAGGACAGGAACACATTTTTCCCCCTTGAAGGTTGTTGCAGCCAGAATTCAGCTTGGGAAACTCTGAAGCCAGCTGATAAAGTGAAACCCCGGGACTTGGTGCACAAATAATATTTTTCAGACTGAGTCCAAACCCAAGCAACTCAGAGGAAAAGCAGTTTGGAAACAGTTCAGGTGAGATCAGCCAGCAATGATGTTTTGCTTTTGCATGGATAAGCAAAGCCAGAAATCAGAGTTGCAGTGAATGAACCCATTCATGGTGAACCCGCTCACGGTGGAACCTCCCCTTCCAACCCAGCCCTGCTGACCCTTCCCACCTCATGCTGTGCCTGACTTGGTTTTCCCAAAAAACTGAGGATGATATGCAAGGTGGATCGTGAATGACTCAGTTTGCAGAGGAATGGCACTCCCAGATTGTCCCTCCACTCTTTTCCAGCCCAGCCTTGCCCCTGCTGCTGCGGAGTTTCCAAGCTCCCTGCACTTCTGGACCTCGAAGGAGGAGAAGTGGAGAAGAGAAGCTGGAGAGGAGCCTGAAGAGGGCTGGGAACTGCTCAGTTGGAAGTTGGGCAGTTGGAAGCTGGTCTGAAGTTCCTTGATATTTAAAAGGATCAAAATTTTGTGCCCCTTTCCCCCTCTTTCCCCCTTTAACAGAACCAAGGTCTTGCCATGGGACACTCCGTGGAGTCACCGAAATGCTGGAGACCTAAGAGACCCCCCAGCTTGAGGAAGATCTCCTTTGGTTTTCTGTATTTATTGGAGATGTTCAAACTTCTGGATATCCTACTAGGATATCCTCTGGACCAACAGAGATCATGCTGGCACTTGGAGTGAGCCACGGACACCGTGGTCCTCAGCACATGCTCATTGTTGGTGGCTTGCAAAATTTTGGGATCGGCCCCTCACGTGCATCCCTTTTCCTTGTGCCAGGACAGCGAGTTTGCTTTTCCCTGGAGCCCCTTCAGCCATGGGATGCCAGAGGAGAAAATTCCTTGCTGATGTAAATGCAGGAACAGCCCCGGATAGTGGTGTGTGTGCTCCCTGCCAGGCTGAGAGGGACTGGGGGTTACTCAGAACAGCGTCTCTGTGTCCCTTTCACACACAAAAAAAACCCCTGAACCCTTTCCACCAACTCCACAAATTTAATTTAGGAGAATTGCACGTTCTCAGATAAGGGTTTGGTTCGCTCAGGTTTACAGAGTTACATTTAATTGGAGAGCTCAGCAAAATCTGAGAGGTCTTCATAAAGACTTGGGCAGCCGGGACATTAATTGCATTATTTTCTTTATAGATAAATCTTATTTGGTGGAGCCACCGTAATCAGATAAAGAATAGATAAGATCAAACCTTGCCTTTAAATTCCAGATCTCCTGGCTTGAGAAAATATGGAGCTCAGATTACGGTGAAACCTTTAATGGGCTTCAGAGATTTCTGCCCCAGCAGGAATGGGAAAAAACGTAGATCCTTCGAGATCCTGGGAGGAGAAGATATCCCAGATTTGTGCAGTAGTCAGCAGTTTCAGATAAGGAACAGAGGATTTTCAGGTCTGATTGCTGATGTTTTCCACATAAAATCTGTGTTCTCCTTTGGGAAAAGGACCCGAGTCTCTTCAGCAATCATGAAAGCCAGCCCTGACACCCGGCCTAATTCCCCGTGTCGGCTTTGATCCAAAACATTCTTCTGAGCAGGAGAAGCCTGGGGAAGGGAGAGGGCAAGGGACCAGGGGGAAGACTGAATAAGGGAGCCAAGAGGCTGCTCTGGAAAATCACGGCTGAAGTTACAGGAGGGGAATTAATCTTGAGAGGCCGCATGTAACAGTTCCATCCATCAGCGTGACACCGGTACCGTTATTAGAGGAGATGGAAAATTAAATTGCAAAATTATCTGTTCTGTTTCATTGACCTTCTTTTTTTTTTTGGTCTTCCTTTCGTCCCCCTTTTCGTTCCAGGCATCACTTGCAGCAATACCACTGGCAGTTGGCAGAGGGTTATTAAAAGCACCTGGCCATGAAAGGAAATCGGATCCCAGGGCACGTTCGGTGCCGTCGCAGAGCTCCTGGTCCAAACGTGGCAGGAGGGGGGACCCAGCTGGAACGAGGGTGAGGGGCCCTGTGTGGGATGCCCTGATGTGCCAAGCTCCTGGGCATCGTTTCCCTCGGGATCGTGGCTGACTGCCAGACTCCAAGTCCTGCCTGTCTCTAAACATGGGAGCGATGTTGGAGATGAGAAACCTTGGTGCTGACTAGAGGGCACCCGTGTTATTATTCTCTTCTTCTTCTTCTTCCTGATGTTCCCTACCTCCATTTCTTACTGTTTGGGGTTTTGCTGTCCCTCCCCTCACAGTTCATCCTAAATTACCCACTCCTTCATCTTCCACAACCTCTCCTCTGGAGCTTCCAAACCCAATTCGAGACCGGTGGGAAAAAAATAATTTAAAACCAACAATGACGTAAAAAAAAAAAAAGAGGAATCTCCATTGGAATATAATTTTAAACACCCCACTCCCATCCCAACAGCCTTTTCTTTGGCATTCCAAACCACCTGTGTCAAGGTCAGGTTGGACAGGGCTTGGAGCAATCTGGGACCATGGAAGGTGTCCCTGCCCATGGCAAGGGGTGGAATGAGATGGGCTTTAAGTTCCTTTCCAACACAAACTCTTCCATAACTCTGTAATCCTAAAATCACAGGTGTCCAAGAGAAGAGGGATTAGCAGGGAAATATTCCCAAAGTTCAGCAGCCCAAGTCGTGTTCCTCTTCCCACTGATGCGCAAAAAGTAAATCCGAAGAATAAAGCATAAAAATGCTTAAAAAACCTCAAAAATGAAGTCTCTTTTAAACCATAAGCGAGAATTTATCAAGAAATGTCAGGGGTTGATCAAGCCCTAATGAGTGGAAGAGTTCTGGTTGGTTTTGAGTCCTAATTGACCATTATCTCATTACGAAAATAGGCAAAAAGAAGCAGCAAAGAGATGACCTGAGTATCTCGGTGTTGTGCTGGTGGTAAGATCAATCCATAAAAGGAGAAATGTAAACAAATTGTCCATCTTGGTAGGAACTGAGCCCTGGGCTGCCACCAAAGAGAATTTCTTTCTGTCTGTATGTGTCCATTTATGTTTATTATTTTTAGCCACATAGTAGAATTTGTGGGCATTTGTGGGGCAGCACCCTGGTGAAACCTCATTATGTGAAGAATGAATTATGCACAGCAGTGAGGTTTGTACTGAGCAAACCTTCACTCCCTTGTTTTTTCTCTGCCTGATTCCTGCCTTTTCTTGGCTCTTGCATTGACGAGTAATTTGTAGGGGTCAAGGCATAAACTGCAATTCCAGCACTGTATTTTGTGCTGCTACTGTTCCCCTGACAGGGGAGATGTCCGTAAAATAACAACAATAAATAGAAATATCCAGCTCTCAAGAAGGTCTTTAATCACAAATTCTCAAAGCATTTTGCCAAGGGAAAAGGCATTGAGGTGGTTACTCAAACTGAGAAAACTTTTCAGCAGCTTCAGTCAGGGGTTTCTGCCTGTCCTGATGGAGATTGTGTGGCTTTTGTGGGTGTCAAACTCACAGCTCCTGGGGGACCCTGAGCATCCACCTCCATGAAATATTTTGATAACATGGTCTTGGCTTTAGTATCAAAATACCTCATGGAGGTGGATGCTCAGGTCCCCCAGGAGCTGCTGTGATCAGAAACCTCCCTGAAAGGACAAGAGATCCCCCTTCATGACATGATTGAGAGATGGAGAGGTTGAACCCGGAATTTTAATTTTTTTTTACATTTCTGTGGCCTGTTTTTTCCATCAAACTCGGAGGACACAACTTCTTTGCGTTGGTTCTCTAGCAGTGATATAGAAATTCCTGAATCCAAAGAAAGCAAAGTGACGTAGCAGAGCTTGTTGCTCGCTCTCAGGAACTGGGCAGAGAAGATCCTGGTGGAATTTGGGTTTCCTGACTTGGATCTTTGCAAGTTTGACAGAGCCCTCCTGGGCAGAAAATGTCCTGCTGACCAAAAGACGAAGGATGGATGGATGGATGGATGGATGGATGGATGGATGGATGGATGGATGGATGGATGGATGGATGGATGGATGGATGGATGGATGGATGGATGGATGGATGGATGGATGGATGGATGGATGGATGGATGGATGGATGGATGGATGGATGGATGGATGGATGGATGGATGGATGGATGGATGGATGGATGGATGGATGGATGGATGGATGGATGGATGGATGGATGGATGGATGGATGGATGGATGGATGGATGGATGGATGGATGGATGGATGGATGGATGGATGGATGGATGGATGGATGGATGGATGGATGGATGGATGGATGGATGGATGGATGGATGGATGGATGGATGGATGGATGGATGGATGGATGGATGGATGGATGGATGGAGGGATGGATGGATGGAGGGATGGATGGAGGGATGGATGATGGATGGAGGGATGGATGGATGGAGGGATGGATGGATGGATGGATGGACGAGTGGATGGATGATGAATGGACGAATGGATGGATGGATGGATGAGACACACTCACAGCTCTGCTTGCTAAGCTGGAAGAAAAGAGCAAAACTCCAGCAACAAAAACTCTACCAAGCTAAAATAATCCCCATTTTCCCATTTTTCTCCAGACCTGCACATCACCCCCACCCAGCAATGATGGTCTGGTGCTAAAAACCAAGCTGGCCCAGAACAGGAGGCACAATGAGAGGATGGTGGTCAGTAGCTGCCCCTGGGGCTACTTATCTGTGTCTGCCTGGCCCCTCACGTGCCTCCATCACCATAAAGAAGTCAGAAATGCCCCTCTGCCCTCACCCCAACCTCTGGCAATAAATCCAGGGCAATGCAACGTAGAGCAGAGCGAGGGCCTGTGCCAGAAGTGTCTCTGGAGCAGCACAGCCGGGCCGGCAGTACCAGGAGAACATAAATTTCAGCCTGTTCTGCCTTATACCGAGAAGGCCGAGGGAGAGAAATGTAATACAAGCCTCTCCCAGGCCATTCCCGTGCCAAACAGCAGCCTCTCTATCATTTGGTGGTTTATTATAAACAGGCTCCCACTGCAGTTTTGAAGCAGAAATTTTTTTATGAATAAACGTGGGGCTTTTTTTTTTTTCTTTCCCCCTTCCTTCCCCCTGCAAAGCCGCTGCTTGAAACCTTCACGTGTCACTGTAAGCGCCCCTGCAAACCTTGGATGTTTGACTTCTGGAGGGTTATTTTGGGGTTACTCCTGGAAAACCCTGCTCTGAGATTGCCATCATTTGCCTTTCCCAGAGCTGCCTGTGCCGGGAATGTTCCTTTCAGGAATGATCAGCAGCAGTTTTTGTCTTCGGCCCCAGATTCCCTGTTTACTACTTATGCAAAGGGGCTTTTTTTTTTGCCCTCAGCGTAAACACAGTTGATCACTTTATATCCTCTGTATATTGTTTCTCAATATGAATGAAGTGAGGCAGCCTCGCAGCCGTCATCCAGATCAGGGCCTAAAATAAACTTACAGCAACTCGGGAGTGTTTGGCTTTGCAAACTGTGAAAACGGCTTCGACTCTGCAATAAGAACATGGGCATATTTTTAGCACTTAGCATTTGGTATTTTATGAAAAATTAGGGCAAGGATATCGCAAATTTGATCTGTTTACCTTGCTTTTGTTGGGTTTTTGGTTCTTTTTAAACAACTCTCTCTGGACAAATGTTTTATCTGCTACTGCATAATCCAAGACAAACAAACCCGCTGGGAGTGCATTAAAAGAAGTAGGTCCTTGCATTCAAATGAGGTAAAGAGAAAGAAATATTTGACCTTTTTGCCAAAAATATTATGGCTTACATTTGTTTTATATTTGCCTTTTATTAAATCACTCTTCTAAAACCACTCCGAAGTCTCAGTTCACTGGGTGACAATTCGTTTATGGTGTTTCTGAAGTGGATTTAGATTGGAGTGATAAAATTACAGGCCAAAATTACAACCATCATGGAAAATACTGGTTCATGTTTGGCCTTGCATACCACAACTGAAAGATTACCAGGCACTGCCAATAAGCAGGAGGAAGTCAAGATTATAATATATGCATTTATAGACGTGAGCTGGGTTCCAGGACAGGCCACAATAGATTTGTGGAAGGTGAACTGGAATATTTAACTGTGTCTCATTAATGGGGAAAAATCTGGCAGGTTGTGAAGAGGTAACTATAGTTCACACACTAGACTTGTAGGATCTTTCCAGGAAAAATGCAGGTCTTGCAAACCCTGAAATGAAATGCTTTCTGAATTGGAGTTCAGCTGATGACATCATGGAGTAATTCCCTCTTTTCTCTGTGTTTTCACAAAAACTCCTGAGGTGGTCGGGGTGTTTTCTTGGGATGAACCTTGTTTTTCAGGGGAATGCTTAAAAAATGTTTTGCTCTACGTGATCACATGGAAGTGCAGAGCCAAGAAAAAAGGGAAAACCCCAAACCAGAATATTAATCCTCCACAGGTACCCATGAGAACGCAGCCTTAAAATCCTAAACTTTCCAGTATCACAGAATCATTTAGGCTGGAAAAGACCTCCAAGGTCATCAACTTTTGGCCAACCACCACCCTGTCAACCAGACCAGAGCTCTGAGTGCCACGTTCAGTCATTCCTTGAACATCTCCAGGGATGGGGACTCCACCACCTCCCTGGGCAGCCCCTTCCAGTGGTTAACAATTTAACCTTGAATATACTGGATGCTCATAGGTCGTTTTCTGGGTCTGAAACTTCCTGAATTTTGTTTATTCAAAGTACATCCACAATGAAATTGAGCCCAGCTGAGCTCTTCTGTTTTCCAAGAGTTTCCAAAGTTGTTGTAATACAGGAATTATTACACGGAACTCAATGATCTTATGGGTCTTTTCCAACCTAAATGATTGTACGTTTTCTAGGAATTAACAGAGCCCTTGGGCAAAAGGAAAGGCAAACAAGTTACTCAGGCCATGAGAAAGCTCAGAGGAAGAAATTCACATTTAATGGTCCCAGGTAAGTGTGCTTTGATGGCTGCAGATGGCTCAGAATCAGTGCAGCATCCAATTAGCCCTGGGAAGGGGGTTTAATCTGATTATCTGTGTGAAATCCTTGCTGCTGCCATCAGCACTGGCTAAAACCCGTTCTTGGAGAACTTCGAGGAGGGTTTTTCTTAAAAAAAAAAAAAAAAATCAGTCCATGCTGTTGAGAAACTGCAAACATTAGTGGTCTGAAAGAGTGTCATTATTTCTGCTGTAAAAATGTACGGGGTAGTTTGGCATCTCTGCTGACATCTGCTCCTCATTGTCTTGTGCCAATGCAAACTCATCAAGTCAGAGAAGATGAAATATTCCCCTCTGCTCCCAAACCCACCTCTCCTCTGGCTTGCTCTGCAGCTGTCAGCAGCTCAGCCACCTTGGTTTCATTAGGGAGCCGTTCCCCCCGGGCAGCCACTTCTGCTGCTGACAGTTCTGCTCAGAGTCCTGCTGAGCCTCCTTAAGATGCAGTTTCCCCACGGCTCTCCACGTCCTTCCCTTCCAGCAGAGCTGTGTGGGGCAAACCTCCTGAGAAAATCCCCTGTCTTCATGTAAACCCATGCTGGCGAAGGTATGAGTTGAGAGTTTGGGCTCCCCCTCGTTGGGGAAAACTAAGAAATGCCAAACATAAAGTATGCCCAGAAAGATGGACAGCGTAGAAATACAGCCGTGAAAGAAAGTCAGAGAATCCAAAGTCTAAAGGAGAAGGGGAAAAAAAAAGCAACTATTGCAAATTAAAATTCGTTCAAGCCTCTGAGATTTGACACAGCTCATTGTCTTAGTTTGGCTTGAGAGAGTGTTTTGTTGCCAACTGAATTAACAGCCTTGAAGTGATCAAAAGGGGAAAAGGTTGGAGGGGGAGGAAGATCCTCAGGAGATGCTGGAAGGTTGTGTAGAAATCCTAGAGCAACAGGAGTTGCCAGGAGAAGAGTTTGGAGGAAGCAGATGAGCTCAGGAAGTCAATTTGTGCTGAAGAGCCGGGGCTGTGTTTTCAAATCCAAAATAAACTCTCTTTAAAACAACCCCAAGACCCAGTGGATCCAGGCTTCTGGATACAGCGTTTGAAAATGCTGGCCCCAAGTGATGCCTGAATGGACTGTAAATCCCTGGGATTGCACACACACAGCCGTGCTCACACTCACGGGGAGGCCCATAAAACCCAGCTTTATGGGAGCTGAGCCTGAGCTCAGGAGATGAAGGCAGCAGGGAGTCTCTCTGGGCCCATCTGCACAGCCCAGCCGGCTGCTGCTGCTGCACCAGCCAAATGCAGCTGCAAAACAGCTGTGCTGAGCCCAGCCTGAGGTGTCTGCAGGGAATTTGGGATACCTGCTGGGGTGGGAGCTGCAGCAGCCGGGCTGACATCCCATTAATCCAGGAGCTCTTCACCCCCCGAGCCCTGCAGAGGCACCCAAGTCCAGCACCTGAGCCCAACCGTTCTCCTGAGGAGCTCAGGGCTCTCAGTAGCTGGTGGCTCCTTCTCCCCATCAGAGAGGTGACCCAAACTCATCATTGCTGCATTCCTGGGGTCCATTTTTATAGAGCTGAGTACCCCTATTCCCCTTGCCCTGCTGCCCCTGGGAATGGACACTGGGATGGTGCCCAGCTGCACAGGCACTCCTGGTTCCTCCTCTGGGTTGGGCTCCTGGCTCCGCTTCCAGTCCAAGTCATGGATGAGTAACACCTTTGATTACTTCAATCCTTCGCTTTTGTTATCTCTGCTGTTGGCACCTGGATTTAAACATGGCTCAGTCTGCTGAGCTTGGCTCTTGTCGTGGTCGAGATCCTCCCGTGGGCTCTGTTCCCAGAGTGCTGTGAAAGCCCAGCACATGGAAATCTGTGCCCAAAAGGTGAGCCTGGCCTCGAGTGTGGGTTCATGCCACAGTGAAGGTCTCAGCAGGGCTTGTAGATCTTCGTTCAGGAGCTCTTTGGGATCACTGCCCCACTGATTGTTTGTTTTGGAAGGAAGCAGACATTGCTCAAGGCGCCTCTACCAGGATCAATCCGGCGTTTTTTGCACCCCTGGCCACGTGTGCACACAGCAGTCTGGGGTTAGGAATGTGGAGCCATGGAGCTCTGAGATGTATTTTAAGACCTGAGCTTTGGGGGAGCCAAACTATTGAGCTCCTCTCTTGGCAGAGAGCTCTTTAATTTCAGATTTTTCACGGCTGCGAGCATTTATCCTGGTTTGGACTTTTCCATGTTCTTATTTCCATGGTGTCAGGACCATTTCTGGATTGCAGCTCAGAACTGCAGTCTTCCCCCAAGATTTGCAAGCAGACCAGCAAAGTGTCTCTTACTCCAAACTGGAATATGTCCCAAACCTTTCACCACTCAGCGCAGGGTATTGACAGCTCCAAGTGTTTTCTCTAAACTGTTGATGTTGTTGGGATGGTTGTGATATTTTCTCTTCAGTCTCGAACTCTCGTGCCTCATTTCTTTGTTTATACAAAACCTCACAGTGTCCTTTAGGAAAGCGTGGGCTGGGAAAAAATGTCTCGTGCCTAAAGGATTTTGTTGGGGGAAGGAAAAGCAGATGGAAGGCCCTGCAGTGGTGGACCTGTAGGGAGTGATTTATCCCACACCAGTTTTTTGGGATGCTGAGGGAAGGAGAGGCTCAGAGTCAGTGCTGGCTGAGTGGGGGCACAGCTCTCCTGCCCCTGGTAGTGCAGATGGAGATGATCTCCAACACCTGGAAGTGGGCTGCACTGGTAGGGCTGATGACTGGAAATCCTGGAAGGCTTTGCAGTGACTCTAAATGTGTCCAGATCCAGGTGTCTCCCTGCCTGGGAAGGCTGATCCCGTGGTCTGTGTTTGTTACCTCATGGAGTCTACACAGGAGAATTGCACAGAGATCCCAAATGAAGCTCTCTCAGCTCTCAGCAGTCCCAAACCCTCTGGAATGGTTTTCCAGGTCTGGGCTTGCAGGTGGCTCCCTGATGTTGGGCAGGCAGAACAAGTGCCTGGCTCCCTGGAGGGCTGGTAAGGTGCAGGTGCAATGCCCAGACTGATGCTCACCTGAATCCATCCACAGAGGTGGGAAAGGGGGAGCTGTGCCTTGTAGATGTTCTCAGAGCAACTTTGGATGTCCCACCAGAGCTAAACCCCTTCTCCAGGCTTTCACGTGGCAGAGTTTCCCATAACCCTGCGAGAGCTCTGATGTTTTCTGAGACTTTCATGTGCCAAAGCCAGCGCTGGGCTGGGTGTTTCCTTTCTGCTCCACGAGGGCCACCCCTGTCAGCCGGACGGTCTCCGGAGGGGTTAAGTTCCCTGTGGGAGATGCTGATTTCATTACAACCCCGGGCTATAAACACTGCGTGCTGCGGCACTGACAAATTGCTGGGTGTTATTGGCAGATGGAGAAGCCGGCGTGGGCCAGGAGATCAATTCAGCCCCTCGCTCCCTGCCAGCAAGTGAGTTATCTCCAGCTCAAGTGATTTTTATTTCGCTCCTTAATCTCATTTGTAACTGCGATCCCCGACGACACACGTCTGAAACCTTGGCTTGCAGCACAACCTTGCTGAGATGGAGCTGGAAGGAGCTCCAAAACCCATGAGCTGTTTTAAACGTGGGCTTGAAATTCTTCTTTGATTTCTCCCCGTTTGGACTTATTTGGGCTAAGTGGGTGAATGAAAAGGGGAGATGTTACCTTGGGATTTAAAGGGGTTGGGGAAGAGAGGAACGTGCCCCGTGCCTAAATGAGGAATCAGAATCTTGGTGGGAGCTGATTTCTTCTCCCAGCTCTGTTGTTTTCCCACGTGCAACTGAGTGAGTCGCTCCTCACCTGCTGAAGATCTGCCCATGAGAAGTTGCAAGGGTGATAGAGAGAATGATTTTAGCTAAAAACGGTTAAAACTCTTGTTCAGCTTGGTACAGAAATACTCTGCTGTGGCTTGGGGTGATTGTGTGGGGAGGAAGGATCCTGTGGAGCCTGGGCTTTCCTTGGCTTCAAGGAAGGATGTGTTTAATTATAGAAGCTTATATCTAATTCTACGGGGGTAAATGGAGATTGAAAGTGCTACTTCCATCTTCAAACATGTCTAAGTAATGCTTTGATCCCAGAGGGAGCTGTGAACACAGTTCTAGTCTGGATCAAATGTGGTTTCACCTCACCTGCAGTCCTGGGCTTGTCTTCGCTCAGGTGAGCAATTTTTTTTAAATCAGAGGAGTGGTTCTGTGTCAGTCCAGGGGGTTTTGGTCTGGAGATCCTTCTGTTGGACACTGAGGCTACATGACAGCCATGGAATCATCAGAGAATCCCAGAACAGTTTGGATTGGAAGGAAGATTAAGATACTCCAGTTCCAACCCCCTGCCATGAGCAGGGACAACTTCCCCTATCCCAGGCTGCTCCAAACCCCATCCAACCTGGCCTTGAAAGCTTCCAAGGATGCACCCATGGGTGAACCCTACACAGGACTGTTGTGTGCAGCCCTGTGTGGATCTCTGCTCTGGGATCTGTTGGGAATGATGTGCGGAGAGGACCCTGCCTTCAAGGAAGAGGGGCTGGGGGCAGCATTGTAATTTCCTGGGAAATCCCTCGCAGCCTTTCTCTGACTTCATGTCCAGATAGGGCTGGGAGATAACTCCCTCCACCATCCAACAGCTAGGATTTCCTCAGAGCATGAGAAACAGCCTCTGTATCCCTCTGACCTTGCTCTAAATTTGTTTCCTTTTAAGCTGCTATTTAAAGGGAGGGGGTGCAAGAGCAAGAAGGAAAGTTTGATTTCTTTCATGTCCATGGAAGCAGGCGATTGATAACGCTTGCAAGGGCCAGGCAGGGAGCCAGAGGGATCCTGCTTGAGGCAGCTCTGCCAGCAAAGCTCAGCCTTGCTGGCTGGGGATGCAAAGCTCTGCTTGTTTACAGCTCCAGGCCACCCTTCGAGATGCTCTTGCCAGTCCCTGCAGACTGGAGGGGGTGTCGTGCACTGAGCTGGATGATCTGAACAAACAACAAACACTCACCAGGGACCACCAGCTCCAGGGTCCTCTCCCAAGGCTGCAGGCAGATGCCTCCCCAGCTGGGAGGCACAAGGATTAACTCCTTCCACCGTGGCTGCTGCTCTCATGACAGCTCTGGCTTCAGGCAAAGTGCTGGGGTTTGGCTTTTTCTTTTTAAGTAAAGAGGAGAAACGCATGGGAGGGAGGAAAAAGAATCAGCGTTGCGTTTTTATTTGTGAGTAGAAAATAGTTCTTATCACAGCTCTGGGAAACTATTGTTCTGATTTTTATAAATACGCTTGTATTCCCCTTGACTTTTTTCCTCTCCCTTCCCACTTGCTATCTCCTCTGCTGTGTGCCCTTGGCTGTTTCCCAGACACTTCTTGATGCAAAAGGAGATAAGCCCTTACAAGTTATAAACCTCAGAGGTGTTACACGTCTCACACTCCCCTAAATCAAATCCTTGCCTGGATACTCCCACAAGTTTGGAGTAAAGCCCCATGGTTCCCACTGGGACATAAATGATCCCCCCAGCCACTTCTGCTCCTGGTTGGAGAGTTGTGGATGAACCTGGAGCTGGGAATCTCGTGTTCCCTGCCAGGGAACAAAGGCAGGGTAACCTCCCTGACATCTGCTCTTGGCCAAGTGCCCTTTCCAACAGCCCTCATTGTCCTGGGCAAGGCCTGGAGGTTGGAGGGGAGCAGGGATCAAGAGCCCCCAGGAATAACAAGATTTTCAACAGCGATGAGAAATTTGGGGGGAGCAGGTAGATTTCCAGTAGTTTGGCAAGTGAAAACCCTTTATGGTCTTTTGAAGGCATTTATTCCATAATGCTATGGACCAGTGATAAGGGAGGGGAGAGAAACTTCAAGAGTATCTGAAAAACAGGAGGGAAAAATCCATGGCCATGCTCTTTTCAAGCTTTGGCCCCAAGGATTCAGTTTTATTCTTCCGGTGACTCACAGCGTGACATTGGCTCTGCTCTCCTTCCTTGGAAAGGAAGTAAGGAAGGCTAGCAATCCATCTTCGATGGGTTTTAACAGCACGTATCGTGTTCCCTTTTGCAAAGTGCAGGAGTTGCTTGGGCTGGAAGGTGCTGTGCACAGGCCAGGCAGATTCAGGGGGTGTAAATCTCCGTGACGGGAGGAGGTTTCTAAGAATCCCTGGATCCTCACGGCTCTGCCATTCCCTTTGCAGCACAACAGCCCGCTGCAAGGCTCCATCCGGTCACTCTTGATCATCCTTATGAGCTCGGGGAGGATGGGAAGCACCTCCAGGGCAGCTTTGGGGGGCTTTGCAGGCGGTGGGAGCAGTTGGGCTCCCAGAAAAACCTCGTGCTCCTTTGGCAGCGTGCGGAGAGTCCCGGGACGCGGGGAATGAGGCGGAGCAGGCAGGGATGGGGTGGGAGGGCTGGGCAGGGGGGGTTTGATCCCTTCCCGTGCGAGGAGGAGGAGGAGGAGGAGGAGGAGGAGGGCCCCGGTGTCACCCCGCGGTGCCTGCTCTGTGTTAAGGCGGGCGAGGAGCGCTCCCGTCGCCGCTCGCCTCTCCCGCAGGGCTCTGCCTTGCCTTACAAGAGGCACAAATCTAAATCCCTGCGTGACTTCAAAGTAACTCAGGGAAGATTAGGCTCTTCCCAGAGTCAGGCAGCAGATGAGAGAGAGGGAGGAGGGATTGTGAGGTTCAAATGCTGCTGAGGACCCTTCAAGCTCACTCTCTCTGGGGAGGAGGGGGGGCTTGACCCCTCTGCTTTGGGGATGCTCGTAGCAGAGCAGGACCTTGTTATTCCCTCTTTCTGTTTCCCAAGCTGCTGGCTCTTATTTCCTTTCTAGCTGCTCCCTGCTCCTCTTCATTAGCAGCTCTCACCAGTGCAAAGGAATCGTACTCAGAAGTATGAGTTCATCTCCTAAAACTTTGTACTGGTGCCAGCGGGTCAGTCACTTTGCAAAAAAGAAACTTCCCTTGGAGAAACTCTATCCCTTTGGAGAAAAGGCCAACAAGCCAGAAAAACAAACTCTCAAAAACACTGCCTTCAAAAAGACTCCTTAATCTGAATCTTTTTTTCTGGTGTCATCCAGTGGGATGGGTGTTGGGACAGCAAGGCCTCCTCTGCTCTGGCAGCTCTGCCAGTGACCTACAAACCTGCTTCTGGTGGGTGACTGCACCTGGCCTCCCCTACAAAGCATGGGCAGAGGTTTCTGGGAGAGGAAAATCAAAGTTTTGCACAGTTCCTGTCCTGTTAGAGAGGCACAAGTGCTGTGTAAGTGTTTGATCACCTCTGTCCATGTCGCAGCTCCCCTTGGCTTTGGGCTGAGGGCTGGTGGCTACCATGGGATTGTTACCACTGGACGGGGTTGTGTGGAATTGTGGCCTTTGCCCTTGTTTCCAGGAGCAGGGTACTTCCAGGTATGTCAGATCCACCTGAACACATCCACGTCTCACAGCAATTCCAGGTGGAGCTTTGAAGATTTCCCTTTGCTCAGGCCATGGGGATGTTCAGAGCCAGAGCCTCCTTGGAAGGAGTTGTGTTGTCAGCTTGATCCTCTTGCAGTCACTGAACCCTCTGAGGAACAGCACAGCCTGGCTAACACTGAGTTTAAAATGTTATCCAGCGCCTCCATGCCTCAAATCACCCAAATCCCAGTTTCTTCTGGTCTGTGTCCCTTTATTTCCTCACAAAGTCCTCTTTCTGCTGGAAAAAGTTTTTTTCCCACTGAGCAGCAGCGAAGGCAGCTGAAATGTGTTATTCCTGTAGTGAAATAATGTTTTCCTAATCTCAACATCTTTTTTTAAAGCATGTCCACATGTAGTGCACTTCCAGAGCAATTCAAGTTCCAGGCACAGCTGCAGAGAGCACTGAGAAAGGTTTAACTCCGTGATCTTGGAGGTCTTTTCCAACCTTAATGATTCTATAGCTGCTGGCATGCTCCAGCCCTGCTCCTCTCTGTGCTGGACACTGTAAGAAACGAAACCAACTCGCCTGTCCTGGTGCTTGAATGGTTTTTATTTGTGGTTTTTGGTGATTTCCTTCTTGTTCTCTTGAACATAAGCCAAGGTGGGTGGAGGGAGAACAAAATAAAAAAGGTGTAATTAGAATGGCAGCACTTTCCCTTGGGCTGATCATTCTGGCTGCATCAGAAAATCCCTGGCTCGGAAGTGCAGGAGATGCAGAGCAGCTGCAGGTCAGGGGGGCTCAGGCAGGGACATGTCCCTTGGATTTCCAACTGCTGGGTGATTTGGGCAAAAGTGGAGATGCACTTTCTGCTTTTAAGGCCGGTGACTTTCAGCCAAGCCTCCTTTGAGTCTCCCCCTCAATCCTTTCTCTCCTCCAAACACACTGGTCTGAGTCACACCAACAGAACTGCTCTGGGCTGAGCTCCTTATGTGGGCAACAAGGAGGGGACTCCTGATTTTGGGCTTGGGACCAGGGCCTGTCAGTAGCCAAGGTGGAAATCCAGGGCTCAGGAGTTCAGTCAACCATTGTCTGCATCCCTGCTGGTGCTCTTTCCTTGTTTCCTTTGGTGGGTGACTTAGGGATAATGCTCTGTGGAATCTGGAATGGTTCCTGATTTTCATCCCTTAAAAAACCCTGGCCATTGCCACGGCAGAGGGCTGGGACATGAGCCCACATCCTTGGGCTGCTGTGACTATTAGATGGTCACTCTACTAATGGCAGATTCAATTAAGCACCAGCAGATTTGCCTGATTTATTCCCAGCAAGAAATAACTCCTTTTGATTCCTCAGCTGCTTCTGAACTGCAGAATCACCCTGATGCCACTGCCAGCTGCCCTGGGCTCTGGATAAAGGAGGATAAATCCCAACAGATCCAACCTCAAGCTGTGAAAATGACTCCTTTACTGTGCTCAATACATTAAATAATCCGGTGTTTTCCTTCCAGATAACTACTCTAGATCAGCCTTATCTACTCGCTTGTGAACTGTAGCCTGTAAAGCAGCCACAAAAAACAACAGCGACCACGGATTTGATCCAACATGTCCATTTATTTTTCCCCACAGGCAGAGATGAAGATGCAGCAATCTGGGAAGTGTGCAGCACATGCTGCTGCTTTGAGCCCAAGGAGGATTTCAGTGTCAGCCCTCATCCCCTGCTCAGTGTAGGCTCTGAGGCCGATGCTGTACATCACAATCACACTTGAATCTATAGGGTGCCACCTCATTTGTCAGCTGCCACAAAGCATTTTTGCTGTCAGCCAGCACAAGGTCCACATTCAAGCCATGATCCAGCCTTGGACAGAGCGTGAGCAACAGCTCCAGTGAATATTCCTGTCAGAACATGGATTAGAATCTTCTCTAAAGCACCTCCTGCCAAGGGGCTGATGTCATCTGTCTTCTCGGAGCAGGGAGATGGTGTGAATTCAATTTTTGTGATGAACAAATCCCTTTCTGCGAGCGCACTCAGGCTTGAGACCAAGAATTAGACTGATTCCTTTTTTCCCTTCTCCCCTTCCCCCATCCCCACCCTGATGAGGTCGATGCTGGCTTTGCTGGGGCTGGAGACACAGGAGGAGATGTTGGTTTATGTCATGACAGCCTCTCTGTGGACAGAACTCCTTGGGACAGCAGGGACTGGGCTCAAGATTGAAATGGGGAATTTTGAATGTTGAAAGTTAACAACAGCTGGAGGATATTGTGGATCCCATCCACCATCCAGTCGTGGGCATGAGCACTGAGTCTGGATTGATACCAGCAACTGAGGGCAAAGAATCCTGCTCAGGTGAGGCTGCACCTCAGGCTTTGCTCTAAAATGACCTGGCAGAAGTGTGGGTGTTGTTTTCCTTGAAAATTCGTACCAGTGCCTCCAGCCCTGCTGGACCTGTGTCTCAGGACCTGCACTGCCCTGAAACCACAGTGAAAAACCTTCAATCCCCACCAACGTTCATTGCTTGGCCTCACGCTCTCAGAATTATGGGCCAAGCTGAAGACAGAACTGAAGGTTTAATTTAAATCACGCCCAGCTCTTGGTGCCATGGAGTGGAAGGTGGAAGGTGCAGGTTGGTTATGACCTCCCCAAGATCCCACTGCCAGGCACCAACGCAGATTTCTCTGTGTCCTCACATCTTCACACCCACCTGAAAGGTTTTTCCCAGGAGCTTGTGCATGACTTTCCTGTAAAACTCATCAGCTTTATGGGTTTTATTCCTCTTTGGGAACAAGGCATTGGATTAATGCATATTGCTTTTATATTGTTTGTCACCTTTTATCCCCTTAGCACTTTGCTCTCTTGAATTTTTGGGCGTGAATGAGGCAGAATTTCCAGCTGACAAACTTCTCCTGAGCTTCCTTGGGAACGCAGCTCACGTTGTCCCATCCGAGATGCTTTAAACCCTGTGGCTCCAGCACAGCTGGAATGGGAGCTCGTGTAAGGATCTCCCCAGCTCCCTGGAAGGGATTTGCAGCTCATTTGTGTTTCTGCACAGAGGTCTCCTGATTTATGTCCATCCTGGACATGCTGACATGAACGACAGCATCAGGAGATGGCCAGAGTTGATTTTTCCAAGGAAAACCTGGCTCACAGCAGCACAGCCTCTGGCACAGCCTTGCTCAGGTGGCAGGCACAACTTCCCCCAGAGCTCAGGGCTCTAAACCCCAGCTCAGAGTGGGGTTTGATGACAACCCTTGAGGATAGATTTAAAATCTCTTCTTAAGGGGTGATGCCAAATATCAATTTGCAGTGTTTGGTGCCTTCTCCTCACAGAAAAAGCTTAGCAGGGCTGGGATTGTTGCTGAACTCTCAGTGAGAGCTGCTGAGACACAAACCAAAAGATCCTTTTATAAAATAATCCCCCTGTCTTCATTCTGTCGCTGCTACCAAGCTGAATAAAGCCAGGATTTTAGGCCTTGATTCAGCAAAGCACTTAAATGAGAGCTCATGTTTTAGTGAGCACACTTGCCATGGGCAGAGTCTGTTCCAATGTGGCCTTTCCCAAGGATTAGTAGGTATTTCTTTAGGATGTACCTTTCAAAAGAAAACTCCCCCTCCTCCCATAGTTTTTAGCCATCAATCTGTGCCTTCTGCAACAGAGAGAGGTCCAGAAATGCATTGTAAGGAAAGATGAGTGGATTTTGGAAAAGCCTTTACTGAAAATGGATTATTTTTTTTAATAGGAAACGGAGTATTTTTCTCTATAGACTGAAATTTGAGAGGTGGTTTGACCACAATAACCAAGATATTGCAGGGAATTGAAAGCATCTTTGCCAAATTTTCAGCTTGGGTAACGTTAATCTAGAAATGGATGAGTCAAATAAGAGTAGGGGAGTAGAAGTAGAATTAAGGGAAGAGAGGCAGTGCCTAAATGAAGTGTTTTATATCTTGACTGCCCAAGCCATGACTCTCCAAACTCTCATCACAGGTGGTGGCTGCTCCAGCAGCTCAGAGCAGTGTGAGGTCTGAGGAAGCAGCTCACAAGGAACTGCAGAGTAACTGGGGATGAAGCAATGTTATTTGTCATAATAATTACTAATCCCTTAAGAAAGCAGAACAATGTTTGGGTTGGATGTACGGAAAGATTAAAATTTCAGCCCGCGCTCCAGCTTAATTCTTTTGATTCCAAGCTGTTCGTGTTGAGCGGCCCAGAGGACACCCAAAACTTGTCCTTTAGCAGACCCTTCCCCAGCTGAACACCCACCCAACCCTCAGAGGGAATGCCCTCATCGGAAACAGATAATCCTTCCCCAAACAAACCCTTCCTTTCCTTCTTTTTCCTCTCTTTCCCGGCCTGGCTCTGTGGTATCCTGCCCTATTGTGTTACATTATCATATCAAGTCGTGGCATGGCACAAAGCAGCTTAATGTGCTGCAGGAATGCAGCTCTATCCGCAGTAATCCCTGACAGCTTTGCTTCCCGGAGCCTCTTCCATGGATTTTGGGAGAGGTGAGATCCATCAAAGCTTCTCATTTCCATATCTACCTGGTGTCGTGTTGCCTAAACGCGCCAAAAACCCCCTGTGTGCCGTATCAAAGAGCAGCCCTGATTCCCAGAAGCGTTTTTGTTGGATCATCAATGCCTGCCTGCAGCCAGAGGAGAGGCTTATCCCCAGTTTTCCCTTTCCAGAGATCTGAAACGTGTCAGAGAGCTGTGGGGCCTAAATCCTCGTCCTGTCCCCGTTGTCTCCGACGATGGAAATGGGATCCTTCATGTTAACCTGGAGGGTTTGCAAAATACCCACGTCAGCACAGGGATTTCAATCCCTGTAAGAATTGGGAAAGAAGCACCCACGAGGTTTTTTTTTCCTTCAGACCATAAACATTTCTCTTCTACTTTAATTGCACAGGAATTCCAGTGACATCTTTACTTCCCAGTAAAGTGCATGGGGAGGAATTACTTATGTAACTCGCCTGCCTGAGTTGCATAAAAATTCATCCTGCCAAGAAAGTGAGTGCATTTTGCATGCATTTAGATCAGTTTATATGGCTTTTGTTCCCCTCGCTAGACCTGTTATCACATTTCATCCTCAAAAGTGGTTGGACCTCTCCTTACTTCTCCCCTTGGTGGTGGGGATGGTAACAGGAGAAGAGTACATTCTATTCCGGGTTATTTTTAGGTCTAAATTCAGAACATTTGAAGTCGTAGCCCAAGTGGATTAAACAGTTCAGAGTAGGGCAGGTCCCATTTCTGCGTTGTTTGTACAGCATCAGGGTCCTGGCAGATAACTACAAGCGTTGTGTTAATGCAGATGATGACAAAAGGGGCTTGTTCTGCCCGCTTCCAAACGTCTCAAAGCTTTGCCAAAATCCCCGTTTCGAAGAAAACTGGGATGTCAGATTTACAACTTCTAGACAGAGAATGCTGGGGCTGAAGGAGGTAAATTAAGGTCAGCTTGGAGAAGGAAGAAAGCCTGGAGCTGCTGAGCTGTGAGTGAACACCCAATCCCAGATTCCTGCCTGGATAACAACCCTGCCCCAGGAAGATGCTCCTCTGAATCGATACTACAGGATGCTCTGAATTATTCCCAGGCAGTGCCTCATCCCAGAGCGGATCTGTGGATGAAGCATTCAGCCTGTGCTGTCGGAAGAGCAGGAGGTGCTTTCCAGGTGCAGGAAGACTCTCATCTGTCTTTGGTTTTAAATTCAGTTTTTCAGCCGTGTGGAACCATTGACTCACCCACGTAAATTACTCAAGGTACTGCTTCAGGAATGGGTTCTGCAGAGCCATTCTGGTCCTTCCAGTGGGAAGTTGGCAAATTCTCCCTCTTTGGCTCTGTTTATCCGCAGGACAAGAGGGCCCAGTGCCACTGAGCCAAAATGGTGAGGGGGACTGGAGGAGAATGGGGTGTGGAAAGGAGTGAGCTCAGATCCCACCTGCTGCGCAGCCAGATGGGATTTCCACCTTCTGGAGCCAGGCTCAGAGAAAGCCACCTGCAGAAAACCAGGATCTGCTGCTCCTGGGCCCCAGTTCAACAGGGAAACTCCAACAGAATTTCTCTGGTAGCTTTACAGACATTTCTTGCCAACCCCATGACATCAAACACCCAGATTTATTATTTTTCCCCCCCCTGGAATAATTCCCCCTGGAATAACGTCAGCCCAAGCCTTTCAAGCCTTCAAGACCATTTAGGCTGCAGTTGCCCACACAGCAACAAACACTCAGGGCTCTCCTTCCTGCAGCAGCTTTCCCTGGACAGGGAGCAGGGTGAGCCCAGTCCCACGCACGTGGGGACGTGTGCGGGGCACAGAGGTGTGCAGGGCTTGGGTGCTGAGGTCCAACAGCTGAAGTCACGCCCGTGGTATCACAAATATGAGAGTCCAAAACTGTTTCAAGGGTTTCCAAGCCAAACACTCCGGCACATTTCGTAGCCTTTGAAATCCATCCGGCCAAAAGCTCCTGACAGTGTGATCTATGAGGCCGTGGAATAGTTTCCCCAGGGAAGTGTTGGAAGGGCTATCATTTGAGTCATTTAGTGCTGAGGGGAATATACCACGGGGAACAATCCCTCATTAGCTGGACTAATGGAGCTTTCTGCTTCAAACTCTGGTGTTCCTGCACAAAAAAAAAAAAAAAAGATCCCTTGACTTCTCCTTGCTCTTCCATATGCTCAAATTGGCAGGGATGTGGGGCCATTGGCTACGTTTTGTAGCTTTTGTTTATAAGGCACATAAATTTATCAGAGGAGGGGGGTTTCATGTGTCAGGCAAAGTGTGGAGTGTCAAGAGCAATCTGAAGGAAAGAGTCCTGGGGATAAATGAAAGGCACATCCGTTATTTGCTAAAAAGCAGGGAGACGTGTGGGTCCCTCCTGAGGAGCTCTGAGCAAGTTTCAGGGAATGAAGATGTGGAATCTGAGTGGAACTGAGCCTTGAGTTCACCAGCCACCCACGGATAGCAACAGTCTGCATTTGGCTGGTGGATTTCTGAGACTTCTCATCCTCCATTCAGATTTTTTCCTAGGATAACATAATTTCCAGCAACACAATTCCAACCCGTCCTTTTCATCATGTGTTGTTTCAGATCAGTCATTTTTATGCCCTGGATGTGGAAGGATCCCGGGTCTGGTCCTCTGGGGACGTCAGCGTGGTGACTTTGAGGATCAGGCCCCTGGGTTTTGGATGACAACTTCCTTCCCTCATGATCTTCCTGAGTATTCCTTGGGAATGCCCCTTGGGTTTTTGGGATCACTTGCTCTGAGGTGTAATTCACCATCTCTGATGGGTGAATCACAGTCCCAGCAGGCTGGACCTTCACCAGCTTTGCCTTAGCTATGGACAACACAGAAACACTATCCCAAACTTTATTACTAACACCTAGGACGGGTATTATGGCCTTTCTCCTATGGGATGCATAAGTTTTCCAAGATCTGGTCACTCCAGAGAGCACCAACTCACTCACTGCCCCCTTGACTTTACCTGTCACAGGTGCCTCAGTGGCAGTGCGGCCTCTCAGAGGAGAGGAGGTAACACTGACATCACTCCAGGATTTGTAGTGGACTTTTTTGGGGGCTATTTTTTTGGCTTCCCAAAATCTTGAACACTTTCCAGCCATTATTATTTTCCCTCCTGTGCTTCTTTTTTTAGCAGTAGATTTTTCCAAGTGGACAATCCCAAAGGTGGCCGGCTCCACGGGCGGGAAAAAGAGTCATGGGGATATTTTAAATGCGACGCGAATTTTATGCCAAAAAGCGCCTTTTCCATATTTATAAGCCCCTGTCATCCCCTCTCCCTCCGCCTCCTCCTGCTTAAAAGGAAACTCCATTACAAAGGCAGGAAAGAACATCAAACAAACCTCGCTTGGCAGCCATGTCTAGATGTGAAATTACTGTCAGAGTACAAAGGAAGACTCAAGATTTAGAAGGTAACGTGTGACAAGAGCATGCCGTCCTCCTCAATGTCTTTACCTTTTGTTGGTGAGAACTGGGAAGGGCTTGGTGGTGGCGCTTTTTTCCTCTGAGAAGGACCGTGCCAATTATAGAAAGACACAAATCACCAGGAAAGCCCCGCGGGCTGGGGGCGGTTTGGCTCGCTGGGAGCCCCTGATCCCAGCAGTGGCTCCAGCCAGGGCTGTGTAGGCACGTGCTCGCCCTCAGCTCCACCCTTCAGGGCCACCCGAGGAGCAGCCGTGGTGTTTGATCCCACAAAGCTTTGATGGAGCCCCTTTGGAGCTGCTGGGGGGCTGCGGGTGCCCCGGGCTCCCCTCGGTGTAAGGCAAAAAGTGTTTGGCTGAAGTGACCACATGTGCTTTCTGTGCAGCCTCTGAGCAAATGGCTTCTAGCAAATATGTTTTATTTCACTAGGGGAGCGAATTCCTGCTCTGGAATGGAAGCTATTCCTGCTCTGTGACTGGAAATTAATTAATGGGTCAATGTAGCCACGGTCTTGACGTAGATCTGTGTCTCATCTTTCTCTTCATCTTGGAGAGCGTCTTTATTAGCTCTATTCTTATCCATGCTCTTGCAATCCTACTTTTTTCTGCCAAAACAATACTTTTTTCCACGTTTCCCAAACGCTGCAGGAGAGCAGGGCAGAGAAAGCAGTGGAGCACCACAAGCTGCAGGTCCCCAGCCCTGTCACGTGGGACAGGAGACATCGAACCTGCTGCCCTCACCAGCCTTGGCTGCTTGGGCTCTGCCCACAAATTCTGGTATTCAGTGGAGAATTGAATATTCAGGTGTTTATAATTTAAAAACCAGGGTTTTTGTTAAAAACCACAGGGTTTGTAATTAAAAAACCCCACCAAATCATGGAGTTGGCCACCTCATTTGGGTGTCATCCTGTGGATTGGAGCACCTGCCCTGTTTCTCCTCTACCCCACAGTCTCAAAAGAAAGTTAGGATGAGGACAGTTCCCAGCCCCAACCCTAAGCTTGTTTTCCACTTCGCTATTTATAAAATGTTTGTGTCTTTAATCTGCTTCTTGCCCTGTGTGGTACCGTGGTCCATCCCCTCCTGGTGCCCTGTGCCAGGACTTCTGCAGGAGAAGCTGACTCATGCTTGCTGTGGCTTGTTAAGGTGTGAATCTCTCCCCTTTGTTTTTGAAGGAACTTTTTTTTCTAAAAGCAAGGCTTAATTCAAGAAACACTTTTAACCCTTCTTGGTTTTGAGGACTAGTGAACTTCGCAGCTGTAATTCAAATGCGAATTTAACTTTTCAAAGAATAGGAAAGTTTTTCTTTTTTGGCTGTTGTTGAAGTGTGGGTGCCACAAGGTCTTTCCTCCTTTATTTTAGGGGTGGAGGCATTGTTTGCTTGGGTTTTTTTAAACACAGAGTTGATCAGGAGCTGCAAGTGACATTTGTTGACCTCAGGCCAGACATTCAGAAGCACCACTCCGACTGTGTCTTGCATCTTCGGGAGGAATCATTGCCCTTCCTCCTCCTCTGACAACAACAAAATTGAGCCTTTTTCATTTTCCCTCATAGGAATAAAAACCCCTTTAAAAGTCTGTGTGGGGAGGCACGTCTGCAAACCTGGTTTACAGCCTCTTTTCAGTCTCATCTGAAGTTTTTTGGAATGAGGGGCAAAAAGTGGCTGGGAGCAGGGGGAAGGGAGGAAAGCTCAGTTCTGTGCACACACACACACACAAGATGGAGACACTGGTTAGCAACATAAACAAAAGGTGGGTGGTAACCCCCGAGCTTTTTTTTTTTGACAGCCAGTGGTGGCAGTGATGAATTTGTGAAGTTATCTAATTTTCCACTGTTTTAATTAGAGGCCTGGGCTATGAGACCTAACAGCTGGGTTCTTTGTACTGCTTTCTGTTGCCTGACAGAGAAAAATTTCTACTGTATCTTCAGCCAAGCTTTCAGTCTGACCTGAGCAAATGAAACTTCTGGGACTCATAAACTGTGGTTTCTGGGCAGATTGCTTTTTGAACTGCTCCTTAGCCCTCCTAACATGCAAAGAACACAAAGGCTCACAGAGTGAACTCCCTTTGTACTCCGAAGCTAATGGGGATGCTCATTAAAGAGGTAGGAGGGGAACAGGAGGGGAGGGAGGGACTCTCCCTGCCATATTAGAGGACTTATCAAGTGTAAAGTTTCTCCTGATCGGCCACAGCAGAGTTGGGGCCGGTTGGGAAGTTGTAAAGCTCAAGCCCTTGGAAGACAATGGCTTTGGTTGCAAAGCACAGCCAGTTGAGCAACTTAATTTATGACTCGGTTCCTGCCAAGTGATTTTTAAAGCTTTACATTAGGCTGGATGTGCATCACAGTTCATCACCCCTCTGCTTCTCGAGTCATGCACCATAACCACTTTCTTTCACTGTAATCCAGAAGGAAAAAAAAATGCCAGAGGAATTTTTAGACCTGAATTCAGCTCAGTCTAAAGCCTTTCCTCAAATCCCATTGGAGTCAAAGGAATTAAGCAAGGCTTTGACTTAAAGCATATACTTAATTGCTTTGCTGAATCAGAGCCCATATTCTGATTTTCTTCCTCAGGAGCTCCTCGGAGTCAGAAATGTGTTTTCATCCTCCAGAGGCCATTGCTCCCTCTTTCCCCACCTGCTCAGCTAGGGCAGATTTCCTTGGGGCTGTTTTGCTGCAGCAGTCAAAGGGACTCGGTGATGACAAGGCCACTCAAGCCAATGCAATTTCAATAAACCAGAAAGTCGTTTGATTTCCCAGGAACTCACTGAAAATAGTTTTTCTGTGAGGGCAGCTGAGTAATGACCCATCACTCAAGAACTTGCGAAAGGAGAGCCCTTTACAACTCCGGGGTGAAGAATGGTGCCTTTAATTGCCACGACTGCAGGCCTGGCTTGGACAAAAATTTCAGGCATGTCCAAGGGCTGCAACAGATGGATTGTGCAGCACAGGGAAGGGTTTCGGGCTCTCCATCCTACACACCAGGGGTAGGACCATGGGTGCTGCAGCACTGCAGGCCCAGCAAATCCAGGAGCAAGGGAAGGGGACTGAGGGGGCAGCTCGTGCTGGGATCCATGGCCAGAGAGCAGCGAGGCAAGCACCCAAACAAACTTGGGAGCTGGGAGAGATTTTCCTCCTTGGATGCGGTAGTGTCTGGACCTCATCCACCCATTCCCCTTCATTCTTGAGACAGGTAACCACAAATGACAGTGAACTTGGTCAAAGAGTATGGATGAGCACGGTTTTGGCCAGAAATATCAGTTCAAAATCCCTACCAAACCCAGCTACTTCCAATAAAAACCTTTGTTCCATTCTTATGGGAAGTGGGTCTTTGTGGTAACATGGTCATGGTCCTGTGTGATGTCTACCCAGTAGTTTGCTTCAGAAGTTTGGATCTGGTTATATTGGATGAATCCATAACTACAGAAGGGAATTCAGGGCCTGCAGTGTGTGACGAGTGAAAAGGGAGACCATGAGCCTCCTCTGTCGGGGAGAATCTCCATCATCTCCATCTCCATCTCCATCTCCATCTCCATCTCCATCTCCATCATCTCCATCTCCATCATCTCCATCATCTCCATCTCCATCTCCATCTCCATCATCTCCATCTCCCTGATGGGCAGTGACAACTCCTTGCACACTCACTGCCTGCTGCTTTCCCTTATATGTAAAAAGAGAGGATGGGAGAAATCCTCTCGTGACATTCCCTATTTGTCCTTGGGTGGATTCTCCTGTGAAAAAGTGGAAATTTCATCTCTGTCCAGTTCAGAAGGAACACAACTCCCTCTTTATGAACTCCGGCTCTGCTGGGCAGAAGTTCTTGCATTTTGCCCCCCCGGCTCTGGATTTGTCCCTCACGTGTTGGGAGTGGCCTGGGCACAGCCGTGCCCATGTGGAGGCTTTGGGGAGAAAGCAGGAATTGTGCCTGTCCTGTGGCTAATTAATGGGACAATGCTGAGTGCATTTTAATGGAGGCCACTCCGTCGCCCCATGTGGAAACATCTGCACTTTTCTCTGGGATGAAGTGACAGCTGACATTAGGCAGTTTGCAAGTCCCAGGTGCCGAAAGTCCAACTAAGATGGGATTTAAGCCAAATTCAGGTTGCATTCCAGGCTGTGATGAAAGGGAATTTTGAAACGTTTGACTTGCCTGCAGAGCAGAAATTCCATTTCCCAATCAGTTCTAAATAATCATTTAAAGATGGGCTCTAAATTGGGATTGTTTTAATGTGTCATCTCGGGTTTAATTGCCTGGGGTTCTGGGTAAATGTTATCAGACCATCAGAGCCCGAGGATGAAGCAAGAGCCGGGTGGTGATTCAGATGGAATCGCCTGTTGCCAAAGAGGAAGTGCTGGGATTGGGATGACTCTCCTGCTCGAGCAAAAGACAAGACAGTGAACTCTCTGTTTACAGTGGGCCACCGAAAGAATGGGATAATTGCAATTATCCCGGCGAAGCAGCGTTTTAATGACCGCTTCATTTTAAAAATACATATGTAAATCTCCGAGGGGGTGGAGAGGGGCCAATTTGTTCTGGCCGAGCTGGGGACCTTTTATCTCCTTCAAAGAGCTGGCAGCTCAGCCGTGGCAGCAGAGTCCAGCATCGGGGCAAGCTGTGCTTGCTCAGCTCGTGAGTCACAGCACCAGCGTGCACCAGACCACACCAAGACTCAGCTCAGAGGCCCGTGGGGCAGCAAAGAGATGGAGATTTCTGCTTTTCCTTCTAACAGTCTCCGGTGATGGCTGTGGGAATGGGAGTTTTTGTACAACAAGCGGAATTCAGCTGTAGGAGTTTGCTCTGGGGAGATGCTGAACCTTTGGTGCTTCTCATCTGCTGCAGTGGGTGGTGAATTCTTCTTTTCCTCCCCCGTTTTTTACCTGCTTCCCCACTGCAGTGGTTTCCCTCTCCAGGGTACACGTGATCCATCTTCCCTGGGATGAAGTGACCCCGTATTTATCCTGTCAGCCCAAGATACTCAACTCTGTGCTCTAAAGAATCTCTGTGTTTGGAGAGGAAAACTTCACTTATACTTTGTTATAATTCCCCCCTCTCAAAAGCTCCTGATGCTGAATTTCTGAAGAGGCCCAAGGAATCAGGAGCCAGCACCCGCTGGGTTGGAATTTTTGGACCCTTTAAGGACATTTGAGTGGAATATTCTTTGTCTGACATGTGGCCGGAGGTATCCAAAGGATCAACAACATGTTGAGAAATCAAGATTCTGGAAGGGATAAGACCTTCCCATGCAGATTGTGGCCAAATTCTGCGCTGTGAATAAGCGCACAGGAGCTGTGCTCCTCATGCTGAATTTATTGGTCTTTGTGCTTCAAGGTCTCCAGTAATTACCATCATGTGACTGGGGTTCATGGACTTGGGAATGTTACACGTCCCGCTATCTGCTGTGGGAGTGCTCGGATACGCAACCCGAAAACGCGCGGAAACCACAGATTTATGAGATCAGCCTTTTTAAGTGTGCCCCTGTCCAAGAAATAGGAGTTTCTAAATCACTCCCGCTCTCCCTTCTTCCCAACACGCTGGATTGGCTTTGCCGAAGCGGACGCTGCTCCGTGATATTAATTGCTGGAGTTAATAAAATGCGTTTGGAGAGGGTTGGAGATTTGCCACGTCAGCTTTCTAACTCCTCCTCTCTTCTCCACTTGTGGAGGGGAGGAAGGGAACGGCCACCTCTGGATGTTTGCCAGGCCAGGGGGATGGATCAACACGTTGGAGAGCATGGAAGCTCTCCCTGAAATATCCTAAAAGCACTAAAAATCTCTGCCTAAGCTCTGGTTGGCTCGTTTCACCCATGGTTAGCATCCCCCTCCCATGTTAAAGTTTCCCCTCTGAGTTTTGAGGGCCCAAAAGTGACCATGGTGAGGTCGGATGGGTCCCAAGAAGCTGATCTCCATGGAAATTTGGCACAGGTCCTCCAAATTTAGCACTGTGAGGAAAATTTCTAGGAAAAATAAAGCCCATCCACCTATTAGTCATGAAGAGCCTTCCTAATCAATCCTGTAGTGCTGGGAACCCACAAAAGGCTTTGTATGAGGTGAAATTCCTTTTTTTTCCATTCCCCAAACCAATAAACACGTCCTTTATTGGCAAAATCTGCTTAAGAGGGTTCATCCTCTGCTTTTTTTTTTTTTTTTCAAAACAAGGTTTCCAAACGGGCAGTTTGACTGTGAAGATGAAATAAAAAATACAATAAAATTACCATGGAGCATCCTGGTACCTCTACTCAAAGTACAAATCATCTGCTACAAAATCTGTTGGAAATATAGACTGACCCCTACCTGTGGGTGCAAAGGGGTCTGTTCTGCTGGCAGTTTTTTGGTTTAGGGTGCTCATATTTAACAGAGGGTTTAAATGCTGGAGGCTATTTGTGTTCATTAGGGTGATTAAGCAACTGCCTGAGCAGGACACATGGTTAAAGTTAAATCTGACTCGGTGCTTTGTTACGTGGAGGTTTGGGGGTGATGCTGGTGTTGATGATGTGTTCAGCTACTCTCTGTCCTCCCCTGACTCCTGTTATTAATCTGAGGTCCTTTCCCAGCCCTCACTGATTCATTCCTTTGCTGTTTCTTCCTTGAGCTTGATCTGTGGAAAATAAAACCCCAAACCCCTGCTCATCGGATTTTTCCTCTGTTAACTCCCTGCAGAGGCTCATCCTTCAGGGAAGCATTTGAGTTTCTCCATGACCTTGGGATGAATTGCAGCAAAAGACAGCAAAATCAGGATTTAGTTGGTAACCTCCTGTCAAAATACTTTGGCTACAACAACGTGGATTAATCTCCATCACTGCAATCCTGCCTTTTTATTTCCATCCCTTCCCTTCCGCTGGCCCTGGGACTCATCCGACCTGGCTGAGCCAAAAACTGCTGTGTGAGTTTTGTAGGGCTCGTTTTTCTGCAGATTCAATTAATTAGGGAGTCAATTAATCAATTAATTAGGGAGTTGCAGGAGTTATTCCTATGGAGGAGTGAAAAGGAGCTGTATCCTCACGCCCTTTGTCATTGCTGGGGTTCAGGGGTTGAACTAAAAATCTACAGAGGGTTTTGCAGCGAGTCTTGTTGTTCCTGGATGGTGCTCTTTTAAAAAAATGTCCAATGGATTGGGATTTCCCAGCTCTGGTGACCCAACAGGGCAAGGCCACGAGTGACCCTGGGGTTTGGCAGAGGTGGGAGGGAGCAGGGTGGCTCCTGGTACCCAGCTTTAGTGTTAGAGCAGGTTCATCCCACTTTTCCTGCTAGAGAAGCTTGCAGAACGCTGAACTTTGCACTTAATTGATGTATTTGCTCATAACTGAGTGTTTTAAAAGTGGAGTGAATCTTGGCTAACTGGCCGTTTGTCTTTTTATTGTGTTGTTGTTGTTTTAATTTAAACTTTTAATTTTACAAAACTCCTTTCCGAAATTGCCAAACCTCTGTAAAGTTCAATATTTTGTCCCATTCAATTTACAATTCCAAAATTCCTGTTTCACCTGCGAGTTCACTTCCATTTTTATTGCAGACTTTCAATTCTCCATAATTTTATCCCTCCTGAAGTTCTGTGCCTGAATGCACCACATTGAGTTAAACACAGGAATATTTCTGCCGTGCACCTTCAGCAGAGAAACTTCCATTACTCCTGAGAAGAAACCCAGGACTAATTCCCCCTCTGTCCTCAGCCAAGTCACATTTTCTGCCTACAGGACACCTGTCAAAGAGGAACAGACTTTTTAATAAAATAAACAAAAATCATTTGGTGAGAAAACTCAGGGAAGAGCAAGAACCAGCCAAGTCCCGGATATCCTGGACAGCAGTTTTCATGCTTCCTTCAGCTGTCTTGAAGAAAAATGTCATCTCTTTCTGGCCAATTCCAGTTTTATTTTCAGCCTAAGGAATAGCTGGAGAGCACAGATGAAATTTTCGTTCTAGTCTAATGTAATCAAAGGCTTAGTGGACAAGGTAAATGATGGCACGAGCTGTAATTAAATGTTCCAGCCTTGAGGTGTTCAACTGATCTGCATGTCAAAAGTGGGGTGGAAAACGAGCTGGAACGTGGACAACAGACCTGCATGGAGATGTTCCTTCTCTCCAGGAGGGACCAGGAAGAAAAGGTCACATTCCAACAGCCCCAAAACGTGCTGGGTCTGGGCTTCCAGGGGCGCTGTGAAGTTCCAGAAGGACTTTGGGCTCTGCTGGGGAAATGGGGGAGGATGAGCTGAGCTCAGCTTTGTGGGGAGGGAAGTGTTGAGCCAGAGCTGGGGGATCAGCCCAGGACCTGTGCTGAGGGAAGTCCTTGATGTCCCAGGCAGAGTTTTGGCCTCATTCCTTTTGTGCCTGCTTGGGTACCCATAAATGAGATTTATAAAAGGCCCTGTGAACTTGCCCTGGATCAAAACCTCAGCCACGTGGGGCTGGAAATCTCTCTAATCACCTCTGATACTGAGCATGGGCATTCAAAAATCTCATTTGCAGCCTGTGCCGAGGTCCCTGGCCCTGTGTCCCAAACCACAACACCAAATGAGGCAGAAGATGGATGCAGGCAGGATTAATCTGCTGTTTGTTGGGCACACTCTGCCCCTCTTTAGTTCCTGCCTGGCTTTTTCTTTCTGCCTTGACCTCAGCGTGCCTCCTTCCCTGCCTGCTGCTCTCTGAATAACAACTCTCCCCTAAAACAGCATCCTAAAAATAAAGCTCCCAGATTCCCTGCTCCTAATTCAGAAGCTCAGCTCAAATCAGGCAAAGAAATTGAAACAAAGACCAGAGCAGCTTAGACAAAACTGAATTGCTGCTTATTTTAATTCACCGCAATTTTCCTGCGAGCGGCTCTGGAAGTTTTATTTGTGAAATTTTCAAGTGTGAAATTACCTTAATGCTGGGAGGCAGAGGCCAGCACTGGAGACTGTTTACCCACAAGTTAAGAAAATGTTTTTGCAGTTGGCTGGTGTTCAGTCCCATGAATGATATTTTGCAGAGGAGTTTGCTGCCTGATTAGCACAAAATGCTCCCTGCATGCCCTAGGGGCAGATTTCTGATCGCCCTGCAGGTTTTTGAAATCCCTCCTGTTCCTGGGAATATCTGGGTTTGTCTTGGAATCCAAGCAGTGTGGAGGAGGTTGAATGGGCAGAGGAGAAGTTGCTTTACCGTGGTTACGAGCAGGATGTGATCTCTGGATCCACTCTCTCATTTCTAAGAAAAAAAGTTAAAAAATATTTAATTACTCGTGGTTGGAGGGAGCCCCTGCTGCACTCTGGCTCTTCTTGAGCTTGAAACCCATTTGTGCTCAGCCTTTCCCCCGCTCTCAGAAAGATTTTTGCTACTGGAGCCTAATCCTGCTTTTATCTTGGGAGAAATCAGCAATTCATCCCTCAATTCAGTGGCTTCTCCATTGATTTGTCAGGGTTCAAATCTGGGTGGGAATTTCCCATCCTATTTTTCTCACCATTGGAGAAAGGCTTTAGGCAGCAATTTTGGGATATCTTTTGCTGTTCTTCAGCTCTTCAGAAATGGCTCCTGTACATCCAGGAGCCTTCAGGATGCCCACGAAGGTCAGTCAGGGTAGATGCAGGTTTAGGACCACGATCATGTGAAGATTTCATGGAATCAGAGGGTCATGGAATGGTTTGGGTTGGAAGGGACCTTAAAGCCCAGCCCATTCCACCCCCTGCCATGGTTTACATCCATATAAACTCCAAGTCAGGCTGGAGCAATGCATTGATCAGGCTTCTGTTTCTTGTTCTTATTTTATCCATTGCTCTTGAAGGATAAAACATTTCACTCCCTCACGAGCAGGGAGCCTGCTCAGAAGATATCTCAATTTTATATCCCTAATTGTTAAAAATAGTTCCTTTTTCTGCTCAGAGATAACAACTTCCTGCACTATTTTACACTTTCCCCCCCTTTCTCTACATTCTTCCCATCACCCAGTTTACCTTTTAGCTGAGAAATTTATTCTGTTGCAATTATGAATCCCTGGGTCTGAATGGAGCTGGTGACAACACAGCTGAGGGACCTGTACGTGCAATTTTTGTGATATTGTCATTGAGGGAACCTAAAGAACATGAAGAGGTCTCAGGCTGAAAGAAATTTCAAGCTTTCTGAGCATCTTCAGTGTTATTTGCAGTGATGGAGACATTTAATTTTTAGTTTAAGAGGCAATTTTGGAGCGTGGTCAGATAAGAACAGTGAGAAATCAGCAGATCCAACATTTTCCTAGAGCAGCTCAAGTCCAAAGCCAATCAGACAGTTTTTAATAAAATTCCCTATAATTCTTTAACTTCCTCTACCTTTACAGAGGGAAAGTAATCTCTGGAAAAAATGGAATTAGTGAGAAACTTGGAAAAAAGGCATCAGAAGACGCTTGGGGCGGTGTTGAATTCTTCCGCTTTTCACCAAGAAAAAAAAAAATTAAATTTCCAAGGATTTTTACCAGATTTCTTTGAATTTTGCTCTGATCAACCCCAAAAGAGGATTATTGATATATTATATACATATATATATGTTTATTGATATATTTATGAATGTTAATTAATTTTTATGAATTTATGAATTTTTTTTTTTAAATGAATTTCTGAATTTTTTTTCCCGTGTTTTTCCAGCAGCATACAAAGCATTCCTTGGGAAAATCCTTGCAGGAACTTTGCCCAGGGTGTCCTCAGCTGTGCCCTGTGCTTCCTGCAGCTCCGTGGAAAAGAGAGTTTACCTCACTAATTACCAGTGACTGTGATTCTGTGATTAATCCAGGCTCCTGGACAATGGGCTCCAGCTCCCAGCCCTCACTTGGGGCTGCCAATCCCGTGTCCAAACACAACATCAGCTGCACTTTCTCAGCCCCAATTGTTTGGAGCTGCCTGAAAACTTCCCATGGAGCAAAAGGATT
>WAAE01000864.1:54543-99015 GCA_013400495.1 Nicator chloris
GCTTTTCACCAAGAAAAAAAAAAATTAAATTTCCAAGGATTTTTACCAGATTTCTTTGAATTTTGCTCTGATCAACCCCAAAAGAGGATTATTGATATATTATATACATATATATATGTTTATTGATATATTTATGAATGTTAATTAATTTTTATGAATTTATGAATTTTTTTTTTTAAATGAATTTCTGAATTTTTTTTCCCGTGTTTTTCCAGCAGCATACAAAGCATTCCTTGGGAAAATCCTTGCAGGAACTTTGCCCAGGGTGTCCTCAGCTGTGCCCTGTGCTTCCTGCAGCTCCGTGGAAAAGAGAGTTTACCTCACTAATTACCAGTGACTGTGATTCTGTGATTAATCCAGGCTCCTGGACAATGGGCTCCAGCTCCCAGCCCTCACTTGGGGCTGCCAATCCCGTGTCCAAACACAACATCAGCTGCACTTTCTCAGCCCCAATTGTTTGGAGCTGCCTGAAAACTTCCCATGGAGCAAAAGGATTTGGATGCCCGCAGCGGGTTTGCCTCCCCCCGCCTGCTTTGGGGCTACAAAACAACCCAATCAGTACAATTTGGGAAAAAAAAAACCTCTACAATGGGGGCACGTTGTTATTTCCTGAATTTGCACCCCGTGCTGGCTCCGGGAATCAGAAGGTTTTGAGTTTATTGAGATGGTTGGTTGGGCTGAGCGGTGAAGGGTTTGGGGTGGGAGAGAGGCCTGGGATGGGCACTAAAGGGTGGCAGGGAAGCAGGAGGGAGGAGAGGGGAATGAAAGCAAAGGGATCAGAGCGGGCAGGGAGGCAGCAGCAGCACTGGGAATGTGCTGCCTCAGTCTGTCCATGCCATCTTCGGGCTGGTATCACCCCCTGGTTGTGCCCATCTTCCCTGGCAGTGGGAGGATCTGGTAACATCACTCCCACAGTGTGAGAGTCGGTCCGAAGATCCCTCATTTGCCTCACGACCGTCTCCAAGGACTGAGACGCTAAAGAGCTGAATCTCTGGCCTGGCTGAGGTGAGATGTCTGCCAATGCGTCCCGTCCGCAGGTGTGTCCACTGAAGCCTGTGCATGGCTACAGAACTGAAACAGGCCCCGGTGACCATCGAACAATGGAATTTGAACAGCTGGTATTTGCTATAATAGTGAGACTGGACTGTTCAGAACAACTTGTCAGGTCGAAATGGGCCTTGAGTACAACCATTGTCGTGTTCAAACACCTGTGTCATCATGGGACTCGAGTGGTCGGTATGACTATTACCTCATTTTTGGCCACTTTCCACTCGCTTCGAAAATGGCTTTAAAACCACCGTGATTCCGGAGCTTCTTCGAAGATCTTCCCCGACAAGAACAGAGGACCCATTGGATCAAGACTGCGAGGACTCCGGCCCCTTCTACGGAGGTTCCATCAGCCTACAAGACCACGAGGGCTTCATTCTTGTTGGTAGCTATTATCCCAGACTTTATCTTTTCTTCTTCTTCATCCTTTCATTCTCTTTTCCCCTCTTTCTATTGCAGTATTGAAGTTGGTACTTAATAAATTGTATTTCTGGTTAAGCATATTAATTTGTCCTGTTTTGTCTTTTGTACTCTGAGATCCCTAAAACGAACCATCAGGGTCCTGCACCCATTAGCGGACCCTGACACACAGGAAGCCTGAACTCTGGCATTTTTCTCCTGCCCTTTGCTCCGTCCCTGTTCCAGCATCTCTCCCCATCAGGGCTTTCCAGAGGGAATCTGCTCTCTCCGTTTTCCTGAGGTGCAGGGATTGACTGGGGAAAAGGAGGATGTGGCAACGGAGCAGCACAGACCCATTCCCCGGGAAACAGCCACCTCCTTCCCCAGGAAAGCTGGTAATTGGGGCTCCTCTAAATTAATTAGGGGCTGAGTTTCTTCATGAGGACAAATAGGATTTCAGGGAAATACGAAACCCTGCAGAAACACTCGTGGCTGAGCAGGGTGGGGATGCTCAAGGCCTGCTCCAGTCCTGTCTGTGGAATTAAATTGGGAGATGGGATCTCTGGGTGGTCACTAAAGCTGCAGATAAATGCCTAAAAGAGATTTTGCCCCACTAATTACCAGATTTGCACCAGTCTCTGTAATTCTGTGATCAATCAGACAGAATTGGCTCTGTCCTGCATCAACCTTCCTTCTTGGAGGCTGCTCCTTCTCTAAAGCATCCTCAGCTTATCCCTGCCCATCCTGTGCTGAATCCGGGCACTGGTTTCATTTTTGTTTTCCCTCCTGTTGTGAAGGAGCTGCACAGCTCCTTATTTCTGATTTTTCCTGGCTCATTTGTGCTCTTTGCAAAGCTTGTAATTAAGATGGCACTCGGACAACTGGCTGAGTGTTCCCTTAAGCAGGAGCAGGTGGAGGTGCTGATATATTTGTACTTTGAACAGTCTGGGCAAGGCAGTTTTCTCAAGGCTGGACCTCTCTGGCAAACTCTTGGGGTTTGGTCCATGCTTATAATAAATAAATACATTGAAAAGAAACAAGAAAAGATATAAAAAAATACCCTCCAGTCTTCTGTGAGATTGAAAGCAGAAGGCTGGAGCTGTCTCTGAAAAACTGGAAGAAAACTTCCTCTGGAAACCCCAGGCAGAGGCACAAAGTGATGCCATCTGCCAGACCAAACTTTTCCAGGAGCAGCCAACCTGCAGCTCCTGCTTCCCATGCCAGCTCCCAGCTGCTGTGGCACTGAGCCACCAGGAGCAGCTGGATCAGGCCCCTGGGTCACTCCAGGATCTGTCTGCAAGGTCAGCCTGGTCTAATCCTGCCTGGAGCCCCTGGGAGCTGCTGGAATCTCCCAGGGCTCCCATCTTCCCATGTTTTTCCAAAATGGGGGCAAAGCCTTGGTCAAATGAAGTTTTTCCTGTGGTCTGCAGCACTGGGCAGGTTGAGTAACTTCTATTCCTGCGTTCCCACCTCTCCTCTTCGTCCCTTAACACAGGGATCCCCCTGCTGTGATTCCCTGTGGCTCCTGTCCCACCTGGATCCAACCTTCCTCCCACTGAACTCTTCGAGCCAGGACCTTTTCTGAAGGAACCTGGGATTATCAAGCTTTGGATTAGCAGGCAATTTCCCCAGTTTCTCAACATCATAAAGGAGGTCAGAAAGGTCTTTTTGAATGGAACCCATTAATCTCCTTGTTGTTAGCAAGGAAATGTTGAAAAGTGCAGGTGCTAACAGTCGCCGTGTTATTTTTGGGAGATTGTGAACTGAAACACTCACAGGAAGCGTAGTATTCCCCTGCCAGCATCCTGGAGTATTATTTTAGGCAGCAGAACTGAGGGTTATGTGCAGGATTATGCTTTCATCACACCTTTAGGGCTCGGGCACTTTGTGTGCAAGAATTTTGCCTGGAGCGTTTCTTTGCTCTGTCTCCTCTGTTCTGGAAAAATGAAAATAATCCCCGGGGTGGCCGTCAAGCAGCAGCCTGGTGGTGCAGCTCCTGGGTAAGAGCAGGACAGAATTCAGCCCCTGGATCACAGGAGGGATTTGCTCCAGGGATCATTTCAGCCTTCTCCAAAATACGGCAAGGTGTGGGCATCTGTTCTCTTTGAAAGGCTTCTTCAGGGAAAGCCTTTGCACAAGTACACGGCTGGAAATGAGCCCAGGTAGGAGCTCTGGGGTCTGGATCCAATACCCAGCCCGTTTGCTGCCTTTAGGAGCAGATTCTGGAAGGGGGGGGAATAAATGGATGGGGAAGGATCAGGCATGTGTGGAGGTGAAGTGATGGGATGAGGGTCCCAGAGAAAACTGGAATTAGGGAGAGTTTTAACCAGCAGCTTTCTGCTGCCTCCTGCTCCACATTCTTCCCCTAATTGAATTCCCAAGCCTTGTAGCTAAAGTAAGATCCATACCCTTGTAACAACAGCACGGGCTTGTGTTTCAGGCACACATCTAAATATGTTCACCACTTGAAAGGTTTCCAAAGCATGGCAACTTCTCTGTGTGCAGTGCACAGAGCTGTACACGTGCTCTGATGGCAAAGAAAAGGAGAAAAGCAGAAGAAAATACTCAAATTATCACGAAGGGCAGTGAGTAATAAATGAAATAATGCAATAGAAGCCCGTTTTTTTTGCAAGTATTGCTGGTTTGGTGTAACGCAGACGTGGAATTGCTTGTTCTAGCAAAGAATGACCTTATGTGGATGGCCAGACAGAGTTAACAAAGCCACATCACAGGGGAAATGTCAGCACTGGTGGCTCAGTGAATGTGCTGGCTGCAGAAACTTTCCCCAGTGACACGGGGTGGTTATAAAAAGCAGCATCTCCACAGAGATTCAGAGGGAAACCATCCAGGATCCCTGAAGAAATGAATGACCCTCGAAGATGAAGGGCTTGATGTTCTTTTCTGATATAAAAAAAATGCTGAGTGGAGGAGCAGAGTCACCCCAAAGCTTCCTATTTGTTTGTTTTGATTTCTCCTCCTTTGCAAAGAGTGGTTGCTGGAGCTCCCCAGCCAATGGAACTGATGAGGAAAAGCCACTTGGGTCCTGAGGTTTTCCCATCAGCTGATTAAAATCCAGAATAATCAAACAGGAATCTCACTGGACATGGAAGAAATTCCCTTCCCATCCCCACCAACCTGTCCTGCACTACTGCTCTGGCAGAACGAGCAATTTTCCTCAGAATATCTGGAATTTGAGATGGGTTACTCATAGCCAGGCACTTTTCCAAGCAGCTCTTTATCGGCTGTGAGGGTTTTTTTAGGGTTTGGGGAGTTCTGACTAGTGAAGGAGGTAGAGCTTTCAAACTCTGCAGAAACATTCTTGGCTGAGCAGAGTGGGGATGCTCAAGGTCTGCTCCAGTTGTGACTTTCAGCTGGGAGATGGGATCTCTGGGTGGTCACTAAAGCTAAATGGCTAAAAATAATGGCTAAATAAATGGCTAAATGGCTAAATAAATGGCTAAAAGAGAGTTTGCCTCACTAATTACCAGTGACTGTGATTCTGTGATTAATCAGGTGTGTAATAGAACTCCCTTGGGTTTAGTGCTGATGTGGAAATCCCAGAAAATGAAAGATTTTTGGTAACGTGTTTATCAAACAGGAGAAAAGGCCTAGGGAACTCCCCAAAATACAGTGAAGGCAACTGTACAACACAACCCAAATCAAAGGTTTTCCCCCGACAGCAGGTTAGAAATGATTCCAGATTTTCAGCCCTATAATCCCTTAGGGTTTTAAGTGTTGTTTCTGATACTTAGGCTGAGCAGGATGATAGGAAAGGATCCCAGCCCACCAGCACTGTCCTGTTCCTGACAGGGAACCTCTGACTGCTGCCCACAATCCGAGGCAAAGGGAGGATAACTTCCCAGGAACCAAAGCCATAAATACTCCCTTTCACCTTAAATGGGATGAACAAAGATACTCCCTTCTCTTAAAGGCACTAATTCAAAATAACACACTCACTCCCCAGCAGATTTTTTTTTTTTTACCTGACATCTGTTCCAACATCTGCTGAGCAGGACAAGAATGAATCATATTACACTGATTATATTTGCTTAATTCTACCATGTAGTCTTTGATCCACATGAGGTGGACATGCTGAGCCAGATACCAGGAAACCCAAACTTCAATCCGGGAGTTCTTGCACCAAACAATTACAAGGCCCAGATTTTGATTCTTGGCTGTATGGACACAACGAGGAGAAGAGTAATTTCTTGTTCACAGGCTTCCAAATTCACTCTCTGCGTGCTGAGGGGAAGACTTTGCCTCTTGTCACTCAAGTTTTTCCCCATAAAGGAGTCTGCAGCAGGCTGGAGATTTCCTCTGGATGTGGACAGGTGTTCCCTGCTCCCAGGTTTTGCTGATTCCCCAAAGGAAGCACATTTGTCATCCACACCCGGCTCCCCCAGGGTTGTTCCCTCATCAGAGGTTCCAAAATCCTCATTAGGGCTTTGGAAGGGGGGAAAAAAATCTTCTTTTCCTCATGACATCATTCCGAGAGGGATGCTGCAACGAGAGGAGGATCACAGGCAACTTGATTTTTCCTGTGTGTGCCATAACCTTTGGCATTCAGTCTGAACGAGCTCTAAAACCTCTCCTCCACTTTGTAGGACTTCCAGCAGGTGCCCTTTCCAAGGGGCTGTTTGGAATAATCCCCTGACTCCGAAGATTTCTTTTGATTAGAAAATAAAAGGAGGAGGAAAGAAGAATTAAAAGTCACCTCAGCCAAACGATTTTATCCCATGGTTTTAATCAGGCAGTTGGGAAGAGACCAAGACTGAGCTCCAGCACATTTGGAAGCACCTCAGGCAGCCGTACAAATCACTGAGCTAAAACCAAAGGCTGCAGAAATCCCATGGATTACATGGAGGCCCAAGTAAAGCTTCATGGGGCAAGCCAGAAGAGGAAAAGCTGTTTGTATTTACGTTTGGTGAAGTGCTCATCGGGGTGGATTACCCAGAGCAGCGGATTAGAATCTGTTTGTAGTTTTTTAGATGTGTCAATGCTGGGGTTTTTTTCCCCTAAGGTGGCATCAAAACTCTGAGAGTCCAACCCAGAGAACTCCAGAACTGGACAAGAAAGCTGGGATGACCAAAGTGAGCTCGCTCTGTCCAGAACATCTTGGCTCTTTCCTCCTGGGATATGTTGTGGCAGACTGGATATCTTCCCCTAACGATGCTTTTACCTTAATTAAGACACAATTTCTTGCCCCACAGGTAGACCAAGGCACAGAGGTGGAGGAGAAGCAAATCATGGGTTAGGGCATCCTTTTTGAGCAGGTATGTCCATGGGCAGGACCTCAAACCATCCCTGATCTCTCCAGGTTTCCTCATTTCCACACGATTTTCATTTTATTCCTTCGTTGTTGCCCAAATTTTGAGGGATGCTTCCATTCTTTCAGAAAAAAAATCAGCCAAAAAATGGTTAAAATTAAAATGAAAAGAAAGACAAAGCAACAAAAAGAGACAAATCAGCTGCAGAAATCATTTGATCATCCTCTTTTTCTCCACCAGTTTAAGAGAGGAAGAAAAGCCTCCATAAAAACCCACGTCCAGGGAAACTAAACTGGCTTTGGTCAAAGTCTTGGTGTCTTGGAAGGAGGAAAACGTGTGTGGAATAATTTCCAGACAGCTTTAACTGGAATATCACTTAGATTCCCTGCAGGTTTACACCAAGGTGCCCTGGAGCAGGCGGATGAGGAGCTTTTTGTGTCACCAGCATAAATCCAAGGAAAATGACAATGGATTTGTTTCCATCCCTGCCCTGTGAGGGATCCTGGCACTCTCCAAGGAGGGGTGAGGGACTGGAGGACATTTCTTCATCCTGACACGTTTGGGTGTTCTTTCCAGCCCAGTTCCCTTGGTTTTGTGCTGCTCCCTCGCTCCTTTCCTGGCACAACTCACACCACACAAATAAAGCTGTTTGTAGTGCCTGAGGCTCCTCATAAACACGCCAGGAGGGTGAAAGAGTTTCCTGGAGCCCTCTGGTACCTTCCAGCCCCGTGTGTCTGGATGTGGATGTGTTTTGAAGGGATTTTTGGTTCCTTTCAGCCATGGGGATTGTTTAGAAGCACCTTAGAAAAAGTCTGGGTGCTGGAGGTGTGGAGCTCCGTGCCTCTGGACTTCTGGAGTTCATCTAAGTGGTTCCTCCTGGCTTCCCTCTTCCCACTTTTCTAATTCAGGATTCGTTTTAAAATCATTTTTCACAACATGGAGCATTTCCCTTTGGGGCTGGAGCATTGGAAATTGGGATTGTTCAGTCTGGAGAAGGGAAAGCTTTGGGGTCAGCCAATTTCAGCTTCCCTCAAGGCCCACGAAGAAGATGGAGAGAGATTATTTGGAAGAGCCTGGAGTGACAGGACGAGAGAAAATTTCTTCCCACTGAAGGAGAGCAAGTTTAGATGGGATATTGGGAGGAAATTCCTCCCTGGGAGGGTGGGCAGGCCCTGGCACAGGTGCCTAGAGCAGCTGTGAGTGCCCCTGGATCCCTGGCAGTGCCCAAGGCCAGGCTGGATGAGGTTTGGAGCAGCCTGGGATAGTGGAAGGTGTCCCTGCCATGGCAGGGGTGGGATGAGATGAACTCTGAGGTCCTCTCCCACCCAAACCATTCCCTGATTCTCTGATTCTACTCCACAGAATCAGACCCTGACTTTGGGCTTGACCATCTTAGGAAGATTGAGACCCAGATGTTAAAACCATGGTATAACTGAGGCTGGAAGGGACTTGCAAAGCTCTCCTGGGCTGTCAGAGCCAGACCAGCTTTGATGTTCCACCAGGTTGCTCAGGTCCATCCAATTCCCAGTAGTCAGTCATCCTGGAAAACCTCCTGCCAGAGCTGGCAGGGATCAGCTTCTTCCTGGCAGAGAGGCTGAGCACTTCAAGCATCCCAGAAAAAGCCAGATGGTTTCCTCAGCCCTCCCTGGAGGAACCTCCTGGCTGGCTTGGAGGCACTTTGACAGAGGGACACGGCGGGATGAAAATCCCAAAGGGTAGCACTCGTAACACCTTGCCCTGCTTTAGAGGAAGAGGAAAAAAAATTTAATTATTAACGAAAAGCAGAGATCCACTGGCAGTGAAACCACCCAAAAGCAAGGCGGATCCAAAGGGATGACAACTCCCCGTTTGTCTGCCGGCCAACTCTGACCCTCAGGATTCCAATTACCAACCTCCGTGCCTGGAGGCGGCAGGAGAGGCTGAAATTGTTCCACACGGAGTTGCAGCTCAGAGGGAAGAGAAGGGATTTGTTTTTCCTAGTGGGAACGGGGTCACGGTGATTTCTCCTCGCTGGAATCCTCTCCGTGGACATGCTGTGGAGAGAAGTGTGGGTTCTGCTTGGGCTTCCAGAGAATTTGCTTTGAAACCTTTCAAAACGTCTCTGGAAGTAAGAAAAATGTTCCCATTCGTTAATGCTCTGGAGCGAGAGGGAGGGAGAGGAGGAGGAAAGTCCATGGTCAGCTGGAATAAATGCAGCATTGCTGGGATTAAAGGGAGAGGAGAGGCAGGGGGAGGCATCATTTTTCACGGGGAAAGAAAAGAACTCAGCTTTCAGAGGAATGGGTTTGCCAGAGCTCAGGGCAGCCTTTTCGTTTTCATTATTATTCTGAGTGGTTTGAGTTCAAAGTGATCTTCTCAGATTTATTCCACTCTGTGGGTTTGGATTCCTGGCTCATGGCTGAGCACCTCTGGAATATGGGAAACACTGGACTGAGCCTCTATTCACATGCAGAGCTGTTGGTGCAGTTGCTGAAGTGCTCGGAACCTTGAAAAGGTGGGAGAAGTGACGTGCCCACCCCCCACATCCCATCTCTGCCACCTTCTCCTGTCCCCTGCCTCTCTGCCCAGCCTCGAGCAACAAATCCCCGTCCTAAAAATCTTTGTTTTAAACTCAGCCGGTTCAATGAAGCTTTCCTCTCTTTCCTGGGCACGTGTGATGGCTCAGGTTTGGTCCTGATGGAAAGAAACCACTGGATTTTTTTTTTTAGAGTGAGGACAGGAGGGAATAAACAGCAAGAAAAAGAGTTCTTGGGTCAGAGATGGGATATGGGATGGTGCAGCCAGGGATGTGCTCTTGCTCATGGATTTCTTCTCTTCAGCCTCCTCTGTCCATCCTCATCACCCCTGGGAGGGAGTCAGGAGATCAGCCAACACGAGACCCTGCTTGGAACCAGGCTCTGCCCACAAAACGCCTGGCAAAACCAGTATAACATCAGTTTTCTCCTCTTGCCAGCAAAAGAGAAACCATTATCACCCTTGTCAGAGCCATAATCAAGGCAAGTGAAAAATAAAAACAATAAAAAGCTGCTAGTGCTGAAATTTTATAGGGTCTGATTAAATACCTTTATTAAAATCCAATTAAATTTGTGCAGGCAACAAGAAGAACACTTCTGTGTGCAGAAATCTGATTTATCCTCATAAGCTGAGCCTGGCATTGATCTTACCCTCTGCAAGGGCCTCATTAAATCTACATATGCATATATTTATATTAATAAAAAAAAAGAAGAGAAACTTTCCTGTTCTTCTGGCCATTGAAGCTTGCACGAAAAGTATCACCACATGAGGAGTTTTTTATTATTATTAGAGACATTTCTAGGTCTGACAGACCTTACAAACTATCTTTACAAACTATTCCCATTCCATCTTACTCACATTGTTCACTGTTCAATGGTTTTGTTTTTAGTGAGTTTATTAATAATTAACAGAATAAAAGAAAACATTTCTGATAAAAATATTAATTTTTCATAATAAACATATCATTAATCTGAGCCCTCATAAGGACCAAGGCATCAGAGAGCATTTTTTTAACTTGCAAGTGGGAATGGTGGACTCTGAAGAAGCTGGAGAGTTTTGATTCTCATAAAAAAGCTGGAGAAATTTGTTTCTTCAGACAAGCTGGAGATGATGACTGATCTGAAATCACCTCCATCCAGCTGAGATTTTGTCGGGAATGGTTTTTTCCTTTGGGTTGTGCCCTGTAGGGGAAGTTTTCCTGCACATAAGAACATATCTTCTGCCTGCACGACTCTCCAGCTGGGCTCGGTCACAGCCCTGTGCTCCTGCCATCACCTGCAGTGATTGACACCTGTCACTCAGAAAGGCAGGGCCTCCTCCGTTTGGGATCAATCCACGAATTAAGGACAGCTTGGAGGGAAGGGGAGTGGAGCAGGATCCTCTTTAAAATCAGTCTGGCAGAGCTAAGCCGGGTTTATCTGCTGGAGCATCACCTTGGGGGGGGCTGGAGAGGCCGGCGCAGCGGAGCTGAGGCTTCCCCCCAAGAGGCAGAGCTGGACCCTACACTCCTCACATCCACAAATGAGGAAAGAATGGGATAGCTCCATCCACGTGCTCCCCACGGCCCTGACTCCCAGCCGTGGAATCAGTGGGAAACTTTCCCTGGACCTTGGGAAGGCCGGGGGAGGCCGTGCTGTTGTCAGGGAGATGCTCAGGCCCTGCCTTGACCCCGCTGCAAACTTCACACCGGCCAAATTTCACACTGGCCGTGCTAATGGGAAGGAAAACTCCCCAGGGGATCCCTAATGTGTCTGTCCCTGCTGCGTCCAAGCCATTCCTGCCAGGAACGGACAGGGATGCTGCTCTCCAAAGGGTGGGATCGTCCAAGCCCTTCCCATGGAGCTCATCCTGCAGGGGCACAATCAGCCCTGGAGGAACTTTGCAATTTGCTTTTTGCCTAAAAAAAACCCCCGACAACTCCGCGTTTTGCGAGTTGGAACGTTGCAAAAAATAAAAATAAATAAGTAAAACCCGAACATAAAAGCTCCGAAATCAAAGGTTTCCTGTTATAAATAATCTTGTATCCCTCAGGCATTGGAGGGGAAAATATAGCCAAGATTAGATTAAAAGATTTTGGGGGCTTTCTGTGGTTATTTCTCAATTTAGGAAAGGAAAAAAAAAACCCTAAAAATAGCTTTGGTTGGTGGGAGGTTGAGGTAAATGTTCCTTTGCTGTTTCGGAATGCGTTTATTAGGACGGGGTGTCTGTTTGTCTCTCTGCCATGGGCATCCCAAATCCACGTGTCCCCACCTCCAGGGATCCCAAACCTCCTGCTAAAGGGGTTGCTGTTCCCAGAATGAAAATTTCACACTGGCAAACACGCAGCGAAGAGCTGCAGGATTCGATCCCTCGAAAAGCCAGTTGCAAACCACGAGGAACTTTAAACCAGTGGAAACAGAGCTGGGAGCCAGAAGTGCTCAAGGGCTTTTAGATATAAATACGCTGATTTTTATTCAAAATTTGTCATTCTTTTCCCAGCAGCAGCACAGAGGACAGTGGATTTTTAGACTTCTTTGTGCTCTCGGTACCCAAAACATCCTTAGGCCAGTTTTTTTTTTTATGGCAACTATGAAGTGTAAAAAAATATTATCTTTGTCTTAGAACCACAGCCTGAACATTTAATTTGATGTTTCCAGCTTCTAAGAAATAATGAGTAATTGTTCTTTACGACCTTAATCTGCCACTCATAATTAAATGCTTATCAAACCCTCTTCTCTTTTTGCAAGTTATAATTCAGGATTTACTCCAAGTGTAAAAAAAAGCTGAGAGACTTTGAAAGTAGCTGTAATTTTCTTTTGTTATGTCTTTTATAATTTTCCTTTAATCCACTAGAGAAGATATTATTTCTGGGAATATAATTGCTACCAGGAAATTCATCACCTTGCTAATGTGTTTTCTTTAGTAAATATGAATTAAAATGTCTGTTTAATTAAACATAATTAAATATTTCAATGGCATCTCTTTCCTGTCCCGTTATAAACACCCTATGGATGAAGGCAGGTGCAACCTGAGTTGGGAAAATGTAGTTTTATCCTGGGAAGGGTGGGAGAATGGTTCTGATCCTTCTGCTGCCGGCACAGAAGGAAGAATTTGGACAATTAATGAGCAGCTGGGATGGTGTGGGAAGGCTGGGTTAATTAAAAGGGCTGATTAAACCTATCCATGCTATAAATAGGGGCAAAGAGCTTTGTCCTTTCCATCTTGACCACGTGGAGATTCCTGATTCACACTCAAACACCCTCCTGCCTGGTCCCTGTGGCAGAAACGAAGCCAAATATTCCTGACAGAACCAGGAGGAGAAAGGGAGGAGGAAGAGTTGGACTCAGGCCAACATCTTCCAGACTTTCAGGGTTTTTCATGGTCATTAAATTCTTGCATCCATTGCTTGTGTGTAAGTTTGTAATTTGAAGGCACAAGAGACGGAGATTTTTGCCATCCTGGAGCGACTGTGGCTGGCAGGGATTTTCCTTCCCCTGGCTTAGTGGAAATGAATCCAGTGGTGCAGACATCAGCAGGAACAAGTGCCCTTAGACTCTTTTTCTGGACAACCTCCAAAATGTTTTGTAGGATTCTGTTTCTGTTTCGTTTCCAGGTTTTATAGCATTGTAGATAATAGAAAGTTAAATAAACTCCACTCGCTCCTTTGCTCTGCACCTCTTTGTGGCTCCCATTTCCACGAAAATCGAGGCAAAAAAACACACACGTAGGGTCAGGGTCTCATTTCATATCGAATTTGCTCGCAGCTAATTGAATTGCAGGGAATGTCTGAGAGTTCTGCAAAAGGAATTTCTGGACGGAGTTACCTGAACACGTCTGGAGTGGAATTTCCAGTGGGTGTAAAACCCAGCACATGTGCTCAGAAGATTATTTACCCTTTCCTGTTTGCTTTTCTTTTTTCAAGTTCCCAAACACACAGGGAAGGCAGCTTGAAGCAATTTTTGCAAGCTCTTCACTGGTGAAAATTTAAAAATAATAAGGGCTTGTGCCAGTTGGTTGGACTGAATTTCCTCGTGATACTCAATCCAAAGAAAGAAATTCTTGGTAAAACGACCTGGTGCAAATTTGTTTAGATCTTGCACATTTAACCCACAGCCAGACAGGTTAGGCTGTGGTTCTTTATGGCACAGCTGCAAGAGCAAGATATTAATGGAAGTATTAATAGTTGGAATAATAATAATTCCCAGCAAATCGTGTGATACTGGAACATTGCAACACACGGTGTGAAAATGCAGTTGTGTTCCTGTAAAAAATCCATAGGCACACACATGGTTTCATAATACATCCTAGATTGCAAAGAACAAATGGAATTTAGGAATGATTTGGTTTACAGTTCCCTTAAGTAACATTATCTTGTTAAAGACATTAACCTCAGGCCTTTACTGTTATATATTTGCTTTTATTGTTTTCATCCTGGGGAGCAACCTGTAGGAGAGACACTCAACAGGAAAAGAAGGTTCAAAGGGCATCAAAACATTGATTTTCAAGATGGCTGAACAGCTGTCTTGGGAGCACTGTGCAATTATGAAAAACAGACATCTCTCTTCAGCCTCCCTCAATATTAAGGATCTTCCCACCCCTTCCCAGCACTAATAACCGGGGGAAGATTTACCTTGGCATCGTTGATTTTCCCTCCACGGGCTGTGCTACTCCCACTAGAGTTTAAGAGGATGAAATAAAATTCTCTGGTGAGCTGCATCCAGGGAAATGCTGACAGAAAGAGTGAAAATGGCTCAAACAGCCTCTCCCAAAAAGATTTCCCCCCCCAAGCGTGGTGATCTACGTGGGATTTGTTCTTTCTGTTCACCCTCAGCGTTTTTATCTGTGTTTTTTGTTGGTTTTTTTTGCTGTGGGTTTCTGGGTTAAGTATGCTCCAATCTGACTGTAAACTTTAGGAAGAACATTTCAGGGCTTTTATCCGGGTTTTTTGTTGGTTTTTGTTTTTTTTTTTTTTTGCTGTGGGTTTCTGGGTTAAGTATGCTCCAATCTGACTGTAAACTTTAGGAAGAACATTTCCATTGAAGTTGCCTGACAAGTCCATTTTCCAAACCCTCTGCACGTGCTCTCCAGGATTGCTCCTATTCCTGGAAACAGGTGTTCCTCCTTGGTTCCCCTTTTCCCTGCTGAAGGCGAAATGAGCTTTTTAAACGCCTTTGGCAACCCCTCCTTCGGCCGTCCAGGGACAAATTATCTCCCGCGATGAGCTGTGCTCTTTCCAGAGCACTTTCCACGGCTTCTCACCTGCTTTAAATGAGCCGAGGATGGGGAAATCTCTGCGGGCCCAGTGGCATCACCCCCTCAGGCTCGGCTTTGCAGATGCTGTGAGCGGAGAGGTTTGAAAGCGGGCTCGGCTCAATGTCCCCTGCTCCTCAATTCCCTCCCCTGAGCGCCTGCAGCAAGGTGCAGCCCCAGGCTCAGAGGTGGGGGCAGGTTGTGTCTCACAGGAGGATGAAGGAGCTGTCCCTGGAACCCTCCTCCCACAGGAAAAACCAGGAGAACGGAGGTGATGCCAAAATAGGCAAAGCCGTGAGAATGGGATAACGTGGGGGAAAACCCAGCTGCTCCCAAGAGGGGAACAATCCCAAAACGATGCAGAAGACACACGTTCTTTAAGCTCCAGCGCTCAGACAGGACTCCAAGTCCCAGGATTGCTTCCCCAAATAAAATTGCTTCCTCTGGAAAGTCCTCGTTTCCCGGCCTTGGAAACCTTGAGGCAAGGGCTTGAAAGTCACTGCGTCTGGGGCAGCTTTTCTGTGTAGTCCCAGCTTCAAAGGTCATTCTGGGTATGTGATGCTTTATTTTTTTTTCCATTTGCAGTTGTCCTCTCTCAGCTAAGGCAAAGACTCCATGCAGTGACATCCCTCCAGGAGGTCACAGCACACAGTTCAGAGGAACAAGCAAGGCTCTTCAAATCTCTACCAGCTCTCATTTCAGGCTCCTTGCAAACTTGAGCACCAACCTCGTTAATCAGTAACAGATGAAGGGTTATTTCTTTCCCATGACCACAAGAGATAGAGACTGATTAAAAAAAAAAAATAAAATAAAAGTCCATATGGCTGAAACTGTGGGTTCTGGAAGAGAAAGAAGCAGCTGAGATGTCCTGTCAAGTGGTGTTGCTGTTTCTGCCTCTGCTGGATGAATGTTTGGGGCCCTTTGCTGCTCCCCGAGGATGTAATTAGGATGCAGCATCGTGGGTCTCCAGTCCTGGAGTTTCCTGGAGGCCAGCAGCTGTCCGAGAGGTTTTTTTTTCCTTTTATCTTTTCAATAGGCTGAGAATTGGGAGTTTGCAGCCTTTCCTTGCTGTCACAACAATTTGCTGCTGAGAGAAAATGAACTAATCCTGTGGCAAACAGTGAGGGGGGAAAAAAAATCAGTATTTTTTCTGCATTAATTCTGAATGAAGATGTGTTTCCTAAGGCAGAGAGGAATAATTGTGTAGTCAGATGCCAGCGCTGTGTTTAAAAGATCCATCCACGGTATTTAACCACATGCTGCCTTTTAAAAACATGGAATTGTGGTTCTGTCAGTGCTATTTCCACCTTTCAATGGAATCCAAAGATCCAGGAATGCTGCATTTGAATGTATGAAGTCATCAAACTCCCTTTTCCCCCCGTTTATCCAGCGTGCTCTGACGACTTTTTTCCGCCCTGCTTACAATGAAGCTGTAGGCTCGTGTTGTTGGATGCTGACGGGTGGAAAATTGGTTGTTTAAATTCCAGGAAATGTCTGATTTTTCAACTCCAACGGGTTTGTAATTAAGGAAGAATCCAGCTGTCAGCCAGGGGAGGAATTATGAAATGTTAAAATCACTGGGGGCGATGCAGAACAATTAACATTCTCAGCCGTCGGGTCGTGGCCGTGGTCGCCGAGCGCGGGCTCTGTACCTCGCACACGCTTGTGGCCTGTCCCACTGAGGGCTCCTGGGGGATTTGGACATGACCAGAGAACGTTTCATTGCTTCAGCTCTTCTGGGGTCAGGAAAAAGTCATGGAGTGCTGGAGTTTCTTCTCCTTGAAGCCCACAGTCGAAGGGCCAGAGCCAAGTGAGTCAGGTGATGAGTTTCAGCCCAGCTCTGTTGGCTTCGGTGGCTTCAGTGGGACGTGGAGCCACTGAGGGCCTGACACAGAGGCCTTGGTGGGAGTGGGATTGTGGAAAAGCAGTTCAAGAGCTCACATCAGCCCAGGCAAAACTGAGTATCGTGGTCCAAAGGCTGGGGAAGCAGAGCCAAGGCGGGCTCTTGCTGCTGTTGTGCTGGGAGGAGGAGCTGGAGGAGGAAGGTGAAGGCAAAGAGACAGGGCCGTGAGGTTATGGTGGGGTTGGCATGGACAAAACAGCTGTCACTGCTCAGCTGGAGCCGGTCCAGCCTGTGACTGTGCACAGCTTCTGGTGGGACCACCTGGGCTGGGGCAGGTCCTCTGCTCTGAGCGCTCGAATTTGGGTTACAGATTAAAGGTTCCACGTTTCATCCATGGAAACAGATCCTGGGTTTGTGCTCAGCACATGGAAACCAGGGAGAGACACAGGACCACAGAGCTCAATCCAAAGGCAGCCAACCCAGCCAGCAGGACTCTGTAAGAAGCAGTTTGGGGAGAAGTTATTTTATTCTGGACTGTGACTGTTCTTGTTTTATTAGTCTGTACATCCAGCCTGGATTTCTAACAGCCCAGCAATCAACGTGAGCATATTGACACGTTTGGAACTGTGGTTTATTTAAATCTGTCTTTGCATTTGTCCAGTTTTTTTGTTCCATATAATTCTTTGGCACTCCTGTGTTGTGCCCACATGCCTGGAGTGGGAAGCCAGCCTTGTGAGATACAAGTCACACTCATCTCCTGTCAGCTTTAAAAGGTACTGGCTGGAGGACAAAGTAGCTTGGAAGAAGTTCTGATTTTATCTGGAAAGTTAAAAAAAAAATAAAAAAAATCCAGGATGTGTTATAGTTGGAAACAATGGGCAGAGATAATGCTGGACTTGGGGAGATGGAGAAGAAGCAGCCAAAAGGTGACCTGGAGGGAGTGAGTGTGGAAACACAGAGAGCACAGAGTGTTAGAAACCATGGTTGTTTCCTGGGACAGCGAGGAATCCACGGACAGGCTGGGGAAGGGGAGAAAGCCACGTGAATTCTGCTCTGCTGCTCTCGTTGCCCAAGCTGGATGTGAGTTACAGGGAAGCTCAAGCCAAAGACTTGGATCCGAGCACCCTCGTCCAGATCCAAGTTTCATCTGCCTGATTTTCCTGGTGTTTATGTGGGAACGCCTTGGCCAGTGTCAGCACTTCTCGAGATGTTACAAAATCAGGGCAAGAGGGATGAGATGTGGCCCAAACTGATCCACAGGAGGTCAATCCTACAACCCCAGGTCAGGACCCCAAAGGTGAGCCCCCAGTCGTGTTCCCTCCTGCTGGTGCTGAGGTGTGGGACCCCAGGACACTCACCATTCCTGTTGTCCCTTGAGGAGGCCCCACAGGAGCACTGAACCTACAAGGGCTCTGCTGGACTCCCCTCATTGCTCTGTTCAGTTCAGCCAAGTGAAAACCCCAAGACAGGATGGGATTGCTTTTCCCCTCCTGAGCGTGAACAATCCCAAGCCAAGAGGCCAATTTTGGATGCTCAGCTTGGACCCCTCTAAAAAACACGGGGTGAGCTGAGAACTGGGGCTCTAAACCTGAGCCTTGGCACAGATCTGCTGATACCAGTCCTGTCTCTCTTTTGGGGCTGACATAAATGTTTAAGAGTGCTCAGCCGGGTGCTTTTGTGAGGAATATGGATAGTTTGGGATAAGAAGATGAGTCACGATTCTGAGATAGTGCCTGGCTGTTACTGGAACACTGTAAAGCAGCTATATCGAGTCTATATTAAGGAACAAGATGAATAATTGTTTAAGGATGAAAAGCCACATTTCTTCATAAAGAGAAAATGTTGAGAGCTCTGTGACTCTCTCCTTTCCAACACGAAGAGTTTCACAGAAAAGGCGTGATAAAACAACCAAAAACACTCAACAAAAAAAACCCAAGAAACAGAAAGTGTGTCTCACATGCAGATTTCCATTATTTGCTCCTTAGATAGAGATGTTTTGGTAGAGAAGAGATAAAGGTGTGTATTGAAAAAAGACTTTTGTGGCCAAGGCTTGACTGAGTATCTTGAACTGGGATTGTTCAGCCTGGAGAAGAGAAGGTTTTGGGATTATCTGATTGCAGCCTTCCAACGCCTGGAGAGAGATTGTTTATAAGGAATTGGAGTGACAGGACAGGGAATGGCTTCCCACTGCCAGAGGGTAGGGATGGGTGGGATGTTGGGAAGAAATTCTTCCCTGTGAGGGGAAGCCTTGCACAGGCTGCCCAGAGAAGCTGTGGCTGCCCCTTGGATCCCTGGAAGTGTCCAAGGTTGGATGGGGTTTGGGAAAACCTGGGACAGTGGAAGGTGTCCCTGCCCACAGCAGGGAGTGGGAACGAGATGAGCTTTAAAATCCCTACCAACCCAAACCCTTCCTTGATTTTATGGTCTATTTTCTAACCTTCACTGCTCTAATTTTTGAACCCACAGAGGTTGTGAGCATCAATTAATTCCATAGGATACAGAAAATGCATATGGAACAAAACCTTGGGCATTTCTTACGGGAAGTGAACGCAGAGGCTGCTGCGGGTGAGCTGGGCACCAAGTGACCACAGATATTTGCTGCTCTGAAGGACAGCCTGACTTTAAACCCCGTTGATAATTCACCATCTGTGCCAACCTGTTCGTTAGGATGGGAGCAAACCCGACCCTTTAAAATAAAGTTTGAAAATAAAACGACCTCCTCCTTCCAGCGGAGCAATCCTCAGCCCAGCCCGCTGGATTCCCGAGCTTGGAACGGGATGGGAAGCAGGGAGATGACATTACACACAGCCTGTCAGCACACGCTTCCAGACCCCAGGCAGAGCACAACAGCCTTTCTTGTAACAGGTGGAAAAACGTTTTGGAAGCAAAGCCTTCGGAAGAATTACACCGGCGGAAGACGGCGATTTTCTTTGCACTTTATCAGCCGCGTTTCCGACGAGTCCTGAGCTGCTGGCTCATCCTCTGGGATGGGGTGCCGGATAAACAGGCAGTCTGCACTTTGATGGAGCCTTCCTCGTCCCCAGCCAGGGAAATAGAGGATATAAAATATGGGAGAGCAGGTTCTGGAGTAGGTGTGGGTTGGAGAGGCTCCACAGCATCGGTGAGGCCGTGCCGGTTTATCCGAGCTGAGAAATCCGTGCTGGAATTGAGGATGTTTCTCTGCCTTGCTCTTGGAGGGGTGGGAAGAGGAAAAAAGAAGTCGTAATGAGGATGGACTTGTCATGGTTTTGAGCAATGGCCTTGGGAGTTCCTCTTCTGGCAGCTCATGGGGCATGTCACTCCTCAGGGGAGCGGGATCCTTGTGGAGTCCTTCCCACTCAGGATATTCTGATTCCAAATATTTTGATTCCAAACCCATGGGTGACTCACAGGTGCTCCCTGGCACGATTCTGGGTGGCTTTGACCAACCTTCGTGGGGAAAAAAAGGCAAATCAAAAGGCTATGAGACTGATTTAGCTCCCTGGGTCAGTAATTACCAGGGGTATGATGTAGGCTATATTGTGGGAAGATATCCATGATTAATCCTTGGAATTCACCACCACAAGACCCCGCTGAAGCCAGAGGAGTTGCTGATTTCAAACCCAGCCCGCAGGATTATGTGAACAAGGTTGTGTTTGATTTGATTAGTTTGGGAAAAGCTCAAAGCCACAGCAGCTTGGATGAAATCAAAGCTTACATGTTCTGGTGCAGGGCTGAAACCTGAGCCAAGGGCTGCAGGAAAGACAGGGAAAGTTCTGACAGGTTATTCCATAACTTCCCAAACTGAGGGTCCTCCTTGGAGGTGTGACACCAGACAACAGCAAAAACTGCTCCAGTCCATCCGAGGAATTACCCAGGAACGGGCAGACCTAAACTCCTCGGTTCAGGAGGTAGAAAGCTCTTCCCTGCTCCATCAGGAAAACCCAGGGATACTTGCTGCTGCTTCTGCTTAACCCAGCCTCCCCCCATCAGCAGATCCGTGCTGTGCACTTTGACTTGAACTTGACCATGAGTCCCAGGAGGCTCTGATGGGTGCACAGAGTCCTCGCGTGTCTCCTCAAGCCGCTTCCCTTCAACAGGTGTTTGCTGTGTCTGAGGTTCCTTCTGTTTACAGAATCCTTGTTCCATTTGGGAGGATGAAAAATATCACTGGCTTTTATTGTAAACAGCCTTCGCTTCTCTTAAACACGGAGAGGAAAGGTTACAGGATTAGTCACGGGCCTCTCCCCCCACCCCACCGGCACCACCTTGCCCTGCTCACGCTCCCCAAGCGCAGCACGGCCAGAGCTGCCCTGCTGCTGAGGCTGGGGCGGCGTGTGGAGGTGGGAAAAGGGGAAAAACCCTGGGGTCCAGCCCTGTGTGGGACACCCCGCTCTGGGTGAGGGGTGTTTGCTGTCTGGGGGGGTCTCTGGAGCTGCCCAGTGCTGGCTATCAGCTTTCAAACATGAGCTTGGGTGAGCGTCCAGGTTTTATCTTCTGTTTGCTGCCAACAAGTCTCATCTTGATTTCTTTTCCTTTTTTATTTCTTCTTTTCTTGGTATTTCTTTCCCTTTATTTTTTTTTTCTTTGAGTGAAAGCTCCATCACAGAAAACCAATCTTTTATCATGACAGAAGCAGAGCCAGAGATCTGTGTCAAAGGCCTGAGAAAGCACAGCGAGGGCTGGCCTGGGCTTGGTGCTCGTGTAGGGTGGGTTTGGAGAAGACATGGAAAGGATGGGATGGGTTTGGGATGCAGAAAGCCAAGCTGGAAGCAAAACTGGGTGGCTTGGCAGTGACCCTAACACGGACAGAGCTCCCCATGACTTTCTGCAAGAGGTTGGCACATGGATGGAAGAAGTTTTCCACACTTTAAGGGTCACAAAACACTGGCACAGGTTGCCCAGAGAGGTGGTGGATGCCTCATTCCCGGCAAAATTCAAGGTCAGGTTAAACGGGGAGCAACCTGATCTAGCTGGAGATGGCCCTGCAGGAAGGTTGGACTAAAAGACCTTTAAAGGCCCCTTCCAACTCAAACTAATCTGATTTTTTGGCCATCTCCACCAGGGCAGCCGGGCTCAGGGCTCTGACTTCCCCTAGGGCTGGGGATAAATGAGATCTGTGCAAAGTCCTCCAGCTCCAAAGGGGCATGAACATCTTGACAGGGCCTCTAACATAAGGCATGTGTGTGTGTGTGAGCCGTGGCATGAATCATCAGGGCCTGGAAGGGAGCTTTATTTAGGATGCAGAGTCAGAGAAAATTCCACCCTTGCCCCGGGAGTAGGGGAAAGCAGGTGGTTTTTTCCATAAACTGTCCTCAGCCCTAAAGTTAACGGCCATAAATTAAACCGGGGAGGGGAAGAGCAGATGTTGCTCTGGGAATCCGTGTGCACGGAGGTGAAAACTGGAGGGTTTTTGTCCTTTTAAAATCAAAATCCAAAGAAATGTCCCTACCTTTTTCCCTTCTGGCTGACGGCTCACACGGCTTTGAGAACTGCACCTTTCCACCCTCCTGCCTGGACCGGCTCATCCCAGCACAGGGACGGGCAGGATGCAGGAATCCCAAATCCCACAGCCCCTGCTTCCCCCTGGCTCTGGGCTTTGCCCAGGTATCCCTCCCTGGAGTGAGCTGCGAGGGATCTGTTGCAGTCTTTTGGTTGAAAGACCCCCGCAGTACTCTTGATGAGATCTAATTCTCCCTTTTTTTTCCCTGAAACCACTCAGTTTCTCTGCTGCGGATCCCTGGTGAGGACGCACTGGGAGCCTGGCACCCAGAATCGCCCAGGTACATCGCACTCCTGCTGCTCCCAGGGATGGAGAAGGGGGAAATGTTGTCCCTTGGGGAAGAATTCCCTTGCTCACGGTAGGAGGTTGGGATGGGCTGATCTTTAAGGTCCCTTTCGACTCAAACCCATTCTGTGAATCTGTGATCCTCAGCTCCTCCTTGGACCTTATTTCCAGGCACTTCTCCAAGCAGATTTGCCTCTTTCCCGTTTGCTTCAACTCGCCGATCCTCCAAAGCAGGCAGGAGGAAAAAAAAATAAAAGGAAAGGACAAAAAGAAAAAAAAAAGCAAAAAAGAAAACCAAAAGCCCTGGGGCTAAATTGAAGCCATTAGTAGCCTCGAACTGATGACAGGGCAATAAATTACTAATTAACCTTCGGGGCGAGTTCAACACCTTGGGGATAAGTGTGAAAACACGGAGTAATAAGCCCTGACACCGCCAGGCAGCGGCGGCTCCCGCCGGGCCGGGGCAGGCAGCGCTGCCTTGGCTTTTGGGGGAATTCTGCACGGATTAGGGCGGCCGGGGAGCAGCACAGTGGGGGCACCGGGGCTGGGACCTCGGACCTCGCCTGGCCTCGGTCCTGAAAAAAAAACAACCGCATTTCTGCCTTGTTTTTGCAAGGCTGCTTCTTCCTCGGGTGTCTGGTTTAGTGCAGCCACACTGAAAAAAAAAAATTATATATATATATATGTGTGTGTGTGTGTGTGTGTGTGTGTGATAATCCCATAATGCAAAAGATTTTTTACGTCCCTAAATGCAGACATACGGATATCTCACCGTGATTCCAGGAGCAGGAGGGTATTGTAATTATCCCGACCTGAGCCCGGTCTCTGCAGGTTTTCTGTGGTGGTTCGAATTTTATTCCCCGGCGAGGAGGGGGAAATGCAATCCTGACCACCCACGGAGCGCACGGAGCGCTCGGAAATGTGAACACTTTGGGGACAGGGAGCTGTGATTGCAGGGGGCCGTGGCAGGAAGAAATCCTCATCTCTGTCCTGCGTGATGATGAAGAGGCAACACACCCCCGAGGCAGTGAAGGGCAAGGCTCTTCCCACATCAGAAAAACCCCCAAAGATCCAAGCTTTCAGCTTCCTTGCCTTAAAGAGCAGCCCAAAGCCTCCTCAATTTGCACAACCAATGCTCTGAGATGCCCCCCCTCAACTTCTTTTTTTAATTCTTTTTAATTCCCCTCCTCCCGGGCTGAGCGTTTGCAAGGTTCATTCTTTGGCATCTTGCTGCTGATGGAGCAGGGGGCTGTGCCAGCAGTGTTGCATCAAGGTCTTTTCAGCTGTAATGGTGTCTGACAGATCTGAGAGCAAATATGGCTCAGCTAATCATATTTTAATAGCCCTACCTGGTAGGGAAGGACTGGCTCGGAGTGTACCCAGTAATATTTTAATTTCTGACCTCTGATGAGCATAATTTTGAGCAGGTATTCAGTTTCCCTGTGTTCCCAATCGTGCTCCCAGATGTTCGATGCCAACGGGCTCCAAAGAGCAACTGCACAAATATAATATTTAATACCCCATGTCAGTTTGGGTGTTCCACTCAATTTCCTGGAGAGATCTTTAAATTCATCTTATTTAGCTTGAATACCCAATCAGTTCCATACCCCAGCTCTGTAATTCCGCATAACTCGGTTCTCTGATTTCTGGGATGCAAATGTAGAGCAGATGTAAAAGGGGAGTGGAGGGAAGGGGGGATGTTCCTGCGCTTTCTGCAGTGCTGGTCATCCGTGCTGGTGGGATCAGGGGAGAAAAAGCCTGTCAGGATTTGCAACAAATGCAGCCCCAGATGCTTTGGACACTAAATGAGTGTTTGGAGAGGAGGAGGAGGGACGAGCTGATGTCCCTGTCCCTGAGAAAGCAGCCTGCTGGGCTGATTCATGATGGGAATAAACGTTCCTGTCCCATTCAGTGAGCCTGAGCTACCAGGCAGGTGGGAAGCACACTGAGATCTCAGGGTGCTGACAGTAAAGGTGAGTTGATGGCTTTGTGGGCAGTGGGACGGGCAGGGAGTGAGCTGTGATCCTCTGGGATGTCTCTGAGGCAGCAGGAACTCACTTCTTGCTGCTTCCCCTGGTGCAGCACGGGATGTTCCTCTGCCAGTCTGCAACTACCAGTTGTCTCTTCACCTTCGAGTAACCCATGAGTGACCTCTTTGGGCAGCTGAAACACCTCCAGTCTCTGTCCATGCAGCTCCTGGCATTGTCCTGGGCTTTATCTGTGCAGTGGGAATCAGCAACAGCAGGAAAAATTCCCTTTCCATGCTCTGATTCCCATCTCCTGCTCGCTGCTGTCCCCACACCAACACCCCAGCTCTGCCCCGGAGAATTCCTGCGTCAAACCCGACCCAGTTCCCTGCCAAGGGCTCAAAACTGGGGCTGGGAGAATCCCAAAGGAATGGGAACAGACAGGCCACTGGCCTGGCAGAAGGCAGAGGGGGCATAACCCTTGTAGCAGCCCCAAAAATGCTCTTAGGGCTGGAAATCCAGCAGCTGCCACTCGCAGCGTTATCCATCACCACGGGCTCTTTGAACACAGCCGAGTTATTTGACCTTTTTTTTTCTGCTTTAAAAAGAAATACAATAAAAATGCAAGCCTGGCTGCTGCTCCTCAAGCACAACTGACCAAGCACCATATATAGTATCAACGAGGGACAGCCACGGACTTCCTTCCATGTTTTTAAGCCATTCCCCTTCCTCCAGCTCTCTCCAAGCTGCATTAATCACGGGCTCCTTCAGAGTAAACGGGATTAATCTGCCCTCTCGCCTTTTCCCCGGTGTTCTGCAGCAAACCTTGGATGCCTGTGGGATCCTGTGCATCTCCCAGCCTCGGTGGGGATGGGATGCAGAGGAAACAGGAGCTATTTCCACCAGCTCGAGCCTCACAGTGTTTCCTGCTCCTCTGAGCAGAGCAGTCCCAGGTGGTCAGAGCCCCCTGGAACACTCAGGTAAAAAATCCTCACTTTCTCCAGGCTTCTTTGCCAAAAATAAAAATGTTTTTGCTGCGTGGCCAATCCCACTTCTTCAGTTTAAGGATCTCAGCAGCTTCAAAAGCTGCATCCTGATCTTTGGGTGTTTGTTCTGGAAATGCTCAGGAGGCGCTTCGGAATCTGAATAGGCGAATGTTTATTTCTACCTGTTGGCATCTTTAATTGCCCGGGAGTTTCTCCCTTTTCTCCTTCCCAAATCTGCCAAAGGACTCCTTGGAGATGTGCTCAGTGTTAAGCAGACAAGTGTAATGCCATGTATGTATTAATAAAACATTAAAAAACCCCAAATTCTGTGTTTTATCTGGGCTAATCACAGTCTTTCTCTCACATGGACAAGGGAGATCCTTCATGTCTTGTCCTTACAAAAAAAACCCAACAAACCTCTTTAAAAGGTATTTTTTTTCTCATCTTTCTTTTTATTTTAACGGGAAAACCACTCTTGTTCTGCCACATAAAAGTAGATTTCCCTTCATCTGTGGCCGTGCTGATTGCAAAGCCTGGGAGATCTTTAATTAAGTCGCTTGGGTTTTGTGTATTTCTTCCAGAGAAAACCATCAAAATAGCATTTGTGTCTCATTACAGCTACAACAGCATCATCTTTGCCTTCTTGTATTACTTATTTTCATCCTCTGAGCGAGGATGCCTCACTCAGCTTTGTAGACAAGGATGGGCAAGGATGGGACTCTCTCTCCTGCAGGGACACTGGGAATTACAGGATTTCTGGGGAGATTAACCCCACCAAAGCTGTCCATGCCCTCTGACTGTGCCACTGCGAGGAGACAGCCAGCTCCTGGGGCAGGGATCTCTTCCTCAAGACGGGATTTACCTTGGAGAAACACCAGAAATGGCAGAGAGGGATGAGGAAAAGGCACCTCCCACCCGTGGTGGCCTGGGACACTTTGTGGGTGACGTGCTAAGGGCAGACTGAGTTGTTCTCCTTACACTGGAGTCAGGATATTCCCCTGCTTTTTTTTCCCGGTGAAGATGCAGCTGAGGTTCTTCCCCATCCCTGAGGTTCAGGGGAGGTGTGGCTGCCAGCTGGGAGAGGACCAGGGATGGATCACAGAGGCCCCAGCTGGTCTCCAGCTCTGGGGCTTCGGGCTGAGCTACCAAAGGTCCAGCACGCTCCAGAGCCACTTTGGTCACTTGTCCATGCTCCCTGCAGGACCCATCTCTGCTGGCCTTAAAAACCATTTATTTTTCCTGCTGGGAGTAAACACCCTGCTGAAACTGTCACTGTGATTTAGGAGGTGTCAAGTTTTCCTGGTAGTGATTTTTAAAATTTTTTAATTTTTTTTTTTTTTAAATTTCCTTCTGTGACACCTCCCACTCCATCTCTGGAACGTCACTTCAGCTTTCACCACGGATCTCCCCAGGAATATTCTGTTGAAGTCTGAGCTCTGCGTCTCCAACATTCCCCAGGTGTTTCCTCAGACAAAGAAGACAACAAAGTTATCCTTTTCCTTTACCCAGGGCCCATTTTATTCACTGAAAATAGAAATATCATTTTAAATGAGCTGCTCAGAGAGACACACTCACCTAAATACAGATGAAATCACTTAAATATTTTGAAATTGGCAATCTCATATATTTTAATTATAGACTGCAGTGATAATCTGCTGAAAGCAATTACATTGTAGCTCTTCCCACACACACGGGGAAGTCCTGGCAGTTGTGCTTCACAGTGACTTAAGCGTTTAAGGCATCGTGGATGTTTTTATTTAAAAAATCCAATTTTTTTCAGTGTTTTGCGACAAGGCAAGAGGTTCATTGTTCTGGACACGGCCTTATTGATTGTGTGAGGGGTAATTTAGGTAGGTGAAGGTGGGTATGTTGGTTCCTGAAGCAGAAACACACGAGAACAACGTTTCCCCCCCAACTTTTTGAATGGCCTCTTGTTTTTGCTGGGAAAATGGCCCGGCCCTGCTTCGTCAGGACTTTTTAAAACTTGCCACGGCCAGCAAAGATACTTCTGTTTAAAATCAGAGAAACGCTCCCCTCCAAAGCTCCGAATGAAAGATATCTGTTTGCCTGGGCTGGACTGGCCAAGGAGCAGGGCTCGCTCAAATGTGGTCGAGACGCTCAGATCCAGTTCATGCTACCGATACCCCTTGCTCTCCCCTCGAAATTAGCCCGGATGAATGGGCCCTTTTGTCGTGAGCAAAGAAACGGGCAGGAATCACAATAATCTCTTTCTAGCCAGGCTTCTGTAGCGTGGGGTGAGGCAAGGGCTCGGCCCGGCGCTGGAGAAGAAGGAAAACAGCAATTTCTCCGCGGTTTCCGCGGCGCGTTGGAAGCTGAAGGCGATCTTCTCACACGCGGCTCCGAGCACCTCGGGCTGGCCACTCCCCTTGACTCCCTTCCAGGCTGTGGGGCTGGGGACCATGAATCCCATCCTTCACACCCCCTGGTAGCCCTCGGGTGATGGGAGGTGGCCAAAGTCTCCTGGCTGGTGAGTTTTTCACGCGCGCTTCCCGAGGCGAAGCCCTTGCTCGGGGTGAGGAGTTACACCTCCTTCCTGTTATTCCAGAACTAAGTACTTTGCACATTTGGGAAATATTATTAAGTAATAGTCTGAGTGACAGGCTGTGGTTGGAGTTAATTTCTTCCAGTTCTCCAAGTGTCTAATTACACTTTCTTCAGTGCTAAGTGGACGGATTGTGTCGAGCGTGCAAAGACCTCTTGTTTAAATTTGAAACAAAACACACACAAAGAGAAACCCCTCGGTCCATCAGTGAAAGTTGGGGCTAGGGACATAATCCAAAAATCTCCTGACAGCTGCTGTGGCTCTGCACATCTTCCCCCAAGCACCCTTGGAAGAGCAAAACCCATCGGGCAGGTCGCACCGGGTAAATCAAACCATCCCTTTTATGCAGTTCCAGAATTTCCCAGCTTAGAGCTGAGCCTGGCTTTAACTTAGACCCAAGTGAAGACCTTGTTAGGCAAACTCAGGCAGCCCTGTTTTTAAGGAATTATTCTCCACTTCCTTGCAATCCCTGTGGAGGGGACGCTGTGCCCAGCTGTCCGTTCCTAGGCCAGGGTGCTGCCGGCTCTGGAAAGGGCTTTGGGCTGATGTGTTTGATCCCAGAGCAGGGTCAGGGCAGGAGAACATCCATGGAATCTCCAGCACATCGGCTGAAGACAGTGATTTGGTCAGTCCCCACGAGTGGGTGGTGCTTGGAGAGAACCTGAGCACCAGTTAATGGCTGATGGAAGAGCAGCAGAGGTTTTACGTGGAAACAGCTCTCACAAGAAGGACAAACTCTCTTTGCAGGAAATTTCCACCTCTGCTGTGGCCAGTCCAGAAAAACCACACAGATTATTTTTCTGGTTGTGATTTAAAACTCCTTGGGGTGGGGGTTGCAGGGGAGAAAAGAGGGGCAGAGCCACGCAAGGGGCTGAGAGACAAGCCAGGGACACATCACCCTCCAGTGCCAAGGACAAGCTCTAGGAAGGCACCACCACCTTTTCCGTGCTCATCAACGGCAACATCAGCCTTAATTGGGGCTGATCACAAGTTTTTTGACATTGGCCGTGCCCAAAACAAGGATTTCATGGTTATCAGATCCTTTTTGGCCGCTGTGTTCACGGATCTCCCAGAGGGATGGACACATCCAGTTGGGATGGTGGCCTTCAGGACCAGACGTGGAATCCTTCGAGACCAGGCGAGCTCAGGTTGTGATTTATTTTTCTTTCCTGGGGTTTGTGACCGAATCAGACGGGAGAGAGGAAGTGAAGGTTTGTTCTTTCTAAAGATTTATTTCGTTACATCTGCAACAAGTCAAGAGGAGAACGGGGTAGAAAAGCTTTTGGTTTTGGGCCTGGAACAAAGCTCAGGACTTGAGATAAACAAATGGGGGGAAGGAATTATCAAAGAGAGAGCTGGCCACAGACTTTGTTATGAGCTTCGTGTAACAAGCTGAGAGACTTTGGGAACTTAAACCAAACTGAAAGTGCACAGGGGTAAGAGGAGAAACAGATGATTGAGGTACCTCTAGGAAGAAAATGGGGATAATTGACATGGAAAACATCCTAAACTTTGGGTTAGAGGACCCAGCAACATCTCAGGTGTGTGGTTGCCCTCTCATAGATTCGATAGCCATGGGCACGCTCTGTTGGCCCCTCCAGGAGTGAAGTGATGATGTTTTACTGTTTTTACATCCCTGAGACAAAACACAGGCACTGCTGTGGGCAGGGACTGTGACCCTGTGAGCTTCACCTCCCAGGGGTGATGTGTGGCTGTACCCACAGCCAGGAACTGCCTCCACACACAGGATTTTTCTCAGAGCTGGCTGCAAAAACATGCAGTAATTTTGATTTCCTATTTACAATTGCGAGTAATTAAAAAAAAAAAAACTGTAGAACAACAATGCCACCCTGTCCAAGTTTACTCTTTCGTAAGTAGGTGTTTGTAACTCCTACCTGGTGTTCAGGATGGTGTAGGAGCTGAATTACTCTGTGTAGGTCAGTGGAGGTGGTGAAAAATAACAAAAGTTCTGAGAGAGACAGCATTTGTTAAAAGAAAAAAAAATTATTTCTCTGTAGGGAAGAAAAAAGGGGAAAAAAATGTTTAAGGTTTCATTTCCACGGTGTTAAATTAACAACAGCAAAAGCCAGCCAAAGGAATAAAATGCATGTTAAGGAAATTTAAAAGAGTTACTCTGAAATGAATGCCAGCTTGCTTTGCTGAGCTCCTGAGTCACCAAAATCCCACAGGGCACCTCCTAAAAAGCTTAGGCTCTCCACAGATCCTCAGGATCAGTGTTTCCCTCAGGACTTTGGTGTCCTGCGCTCTGGGAAGGAGAGATAAGCCCTGCAGAAGGTCCCACCACAGGTCTGACAACACTCCCCCGTTACCTGTGCTGAGTGCTCTCTATCTCCCTGATACTCTATCAGCCTGGCCAGGGCAAGGCTCCCCGATAGTCAAGTGGCTCAATTAGCAGTAATTAGCGGGGTGAGAAAGCCGCAGTGTGCTGGGATGGAGCAGGTCCGTGTCTCCGGGTCCCTCCAGAAGAGCTGCAGGGTTGGGTGGCCACTGGCCTGGGAGCCAGGGTGGGTTTTGTGCTCTTGGTTCCCTTTTCCTGCTGGGATTGGTGGGGCTGGGTTTAGGGACAAAGCCTAAAATGGGGAAAAGGGTGGAGATGATTCCACCTGGGCAAGAAGAGGGTGTGGCAGGCTCCCAGCTCCACGTGAGTACAGACAGGAATTGCAGAACCATTGGGATTCCTAAAACTGCTCTCACAAGGGATGGCCCATGACCACAAAGTGCCTTGGTCGGGGCTGCAGCTCCTCACTGGGGCAGGAATTTCTCAGTTTGATGGGAAATTGGGAGAACTGGGAGATGGGAGTTGCTCTGGTGCAGAGATCAGGGATTTTCTGCAGCAACAAACCCCTTGGGATGCCCCAGCCACCAGCACCTCCCGTAGGAGAGGAGGGAAAACCTCAGCCAGGAGGTTCAGGATATTTCCTGCACGCACAGGCTGCTCTGCATGGCTCCTCTCTCACTCTCCCCAATTTTTTTTCTGCAGATTTGGGTTTGCCTGCAGTTTCTAAGCACTCACCCTCGGGCTGAGGGCTGTCCTGTCTCCAGCCCACAGCACGGCCAGGGATGCCCCCGCTCCTCCTGCAGGCACACGGTTAAACCCAACATCTCCAAACGAAGGCTTGGCCGTGACAGTCCTCAGTGCTGCCGGCCAGAAACCTGCAAAGCAGAAGAGAAATGGTTTTGGTGGCAGAACTACAAATGCTCCATAAAGCACAGCTTGTTTCGGGGCTCTTTTATGTGGTTCTGTGCTGACTTTTGGTCCCCTAATTCACAGCAGAAGCAGAGCAGAGCGTGGTAGAGATTGAGCATGAATCCCCTGCTCTGGCTTAATGGGAACAATTACAGAGGTTTCTTCTTTTTCTGCTGCCAAGCTGCGATATGAAATCATTCTCTGGGTTCCTGTTTCCACGGGAACAATTAGTTTCATGCCGTTTTGGTCTCACACATCAATGAAGTGTTTAACGAAATGAAGGCCGACACTTCATAAACGTATTGTCTCACGCAATAATCAAGTAGCTACCAAGTGCCACAGCTAAATGCACTCACAACCCAACGAAACCAAGCCCACAAAACGCTCCTGAGCGTGTGAATATTTATTGATCTGATACGGCACGTCGCCCGTGAGCCAAAAATGCTGAAAATTCCAACTGTGGGTGTTTAGGTGTTGCCGGCTTCTGAGCCAAGCCGCCTTTTCTCAAAGGGTCTGGCCACCTCGAGCCATCTCCAGGAGAGGCACTGGGGACCTGTTGGGTGATGCTGATGGATTTCAGCTGGCCCATCCTGCGGGCCAAGGCGAGCCGAGGGCAGGGGGCTTGCAGGACCTCGTAGCCCCGCGGTGCCTGAGCTCGCCTGGTCCCCAGCCTTCCTCCCAGGGCTCCACATATTTTCCTCCTTCAAACAAAATATACAAAGAGTCCACACGGCACGGAGTGGAATTCAGGGCTCTGCCCGCTCCCTCCCCGGCACATCTGGGAGCCTTTCCCTCGCAGAGCTGAGCAGCTGCACGGGAGGGAGGCAGAGAGGGAGGGAGGGAGAGAGAGAGACTCCTGTGCTCTGCCACAGAGCAAAGCGAGGGCTGAAACGGGAATGGAATTCAGGGATGCTGCCGTGGGTGGCTCAAGTGGGACAGGGACAGGATGGCAGGGAAGGGCAGCTGGGCTGGGTGCTGGGCAAGAGTGATCTCCTGGGCTTCCCTTCTGAAAATGAGCCACTCAAAGGGCTCGGGGGGAGTTGGAGTAGCTCATTTTAATGGGTTGTTAAGGAAGAATTCAACCCTCGATACTGGACCCTGAATTCTTACTTCACTGGGCAGTGGATCACATCCTTTGTTGATCCCAGCCCTTAGAGAGAAGAAAATGATGATTTCCCCTGCATTCAAGAAGGATTTATACACAAAAAGAAACAGCAACCTGGTTTCAGTTCAGCAACTTGAACAAATCAGAACTTTGCTTGGAGCATTCCCTTTTACCCCTTATCATTCTCTTGGTTGACATTTGTCCTGGGGATGGTGTCATTCACAGCCTTTGCCTGCTCCTGATGGACAGGCAGACCACACTCAGTGACCCTTTGCACAGCTGTTTCTGGATGAAGCCCCATAGTTGGCCCTTCCAGCCAAATGCAACAGAGATTTCATGGAGAAACTTCACATGAAATCATTTTTTGACCTGATCCCAAAGAACATTTCCACACAGGAGGGAATAGTTCCTCCACGTGTACGGAGTGGACCTTCTCTGCCCACTGCTGTCCTTTCTGCCATCCTTCCTGCTGACAAGCTGGCGGGTGCTGAATCACCTCAACACAACACAAAATATTCTGTGATGGGTGAAGGAAACACCTGGAGCTGTTTCTCCATCCATTCCCTTCCATCTGACAGTGCTCCCATGTGCCCACTGCCATCTGATTTTCCTGCTTATTTATCCTTCCCTCTGGCTACACCACGAGCTAAAAGCAGCCTCACTGTCCTAGGAAGGAACCAGGGATGAAATGATGTCTAACAGGGCTGGCTGCCACATCCAACCCTTCCTCAATCCGCTTGGATCCATTAAAGCAACCAAGGGAAAGGGTGTGAAGCCACCCTCACCCAGTACACTTGGAAGCTGGAGCTGTGTCCATACCTGATGCAGATTTCCAGCAAATCTGGAGAGGGGAACAGGCTCAAGTCTCCACTCCATGGCCAGAGTAAACATTTCCATGAAATCTCAGTGCAGAGCCAGCCTTGAACCTATCCCGGCTCTTCCCCACTCCCCTTTTACCTCCCAACCTCCTGACCTTGGGAAAATATGGCTCTGGAGGGTCAGAGCGTGGGCCTGGAGCAGAGGCTGATTCCTGGGATTAGGGCTGGGTGGCCCAAGGGCTGGAGAGTGCAGCATTCCTGCTCAGGGGCTCTGGCTGAGATAAGGCAGCCCCACACCGTGATTTACGCCAAGGAAGAGGAGTTGAGTCCTGAATGTTCCCTGGCAGATGAGGCTGGGAAAATTCTGCAGGATAAACCCCCTTCAATCTGCCAGTAATGGCTTGCTTTGGAAAACAAAAAACCTCTAATTTTGTACAGCTAAAAGCACCAGGCTGGGCTGGACCACAAGCCAAAGGTCAGCCCCTCCAAGCCCAAACACACCGGGATGCAACAGGATCTGCTGAGCTTGTTTCATCCTGCTTTGCTTAACCCTGGCCCAAACCCTCCTGGGTTTGCAACCTTCTCCTGGTTGGATATCAGTAGCAGTGAGGCATAGAGCAGCAGCATCTCCAGGTGAGAAAACCCCTGTGAGATGCTTGAATTTCAGGGCTTGGCAGGGCCAGAGTTAAAAAAAACAAAATGATCCATCTCCCTCGGCTGGCTGGAAAGGACAGAATGAATTCCCAAGCCAGAGGTCCAGCAGTATGGAAGGATAACACAAAGTTAAATTCTTTCTGCGGGGGGGATTTCATTGATCAGTTTGGTGGAAGGATGGTGTGTGTGTCCCAACAACACACCCTGCCTTTTCCTTCACAGCAAACTCACATTCCCACCACGCTGCACTCACTGGGAAGAGCCAGCTCCATCCATGTGCAATCCCTCTGGCCATTCTCCATGGAGGGAAACCTGCAGGAAGGCTCTTCCAGCCCCCTTTGGAGCCCAAATACAACCCCAAAGCTCACAGCTGAGGAAACCTGAAGATATCCATGGACGGCCACCACGAAACCTTCAGATCTTCCCACACCTGCAGTGCTGGTCCCAGCTACCAACCAGCCACTTTACCAGCTGGGACTGGTTCTTCCTTGTATCGTGTCTGGATGGCTCCAGATTCTTGCCTGGAAAACAATTCCAGCGTTTTGGGGATGTTACCAAGAGTTGCCAACACTGGGAACTGTTGCAAAATACGTTCAAAGTGAGAGGAGTTTGAGTTGGGACTCCCCACCTGAGGTCACCCTAGAATGTGACATTGAACACAAATTGACTGAATTCTTTCAATGCATGGAAAAATGTCATGGAGCACCACAGATGGCTTTGGAATTTGAGCATTTACTCCCTTTTTTCCCCTGTATATTTTATTACACAGCTTCTGCCCCCCCAGAAGAACACCAAGTTCTCCTCCCAGTTTGTGAACCAAAGCTGAAGAGGCGACTCTGGCAGTCTGGTCCTCAGCCTGTGAGGGTTCCTTTCACGGCTTGCAATGATCTCAATCCCATCTCAGGGGGGTCACTGCAATGAGTCAGGTGACAAACAGAAAACACACAGTTTATGCAACAGCCTGAAATAAAGGAATCTCCCCTCGGAAAAACAACGAGGCCATTGTATTCCCCGTCGGAGCAAACTGCTCCTGCAGGGCTGTGATGAATTAAAGGCTTTTCTGCAGCTGATGCAGTTGCTGTTTGCTGCTAAGAAAAGCTGTCTGGGTGTCTGCAGCACGTTAAGCCCGTGAGTTCATGTTCCCAGCATCACCAGAACTTGCAAAATAGTGCGGGGGAAGGAGATGACCAGAGCTGAGTGACTCAGCCCCGTGCTGATCTCTCCCGTTTCATGGGATATTGTTCCTCAATCACACGGTGGAGGGAATTACAGCCAGAAAGCTTCTGCTCTGATGGCAGGGCCTCCCAACCTGGCTGCATGGACACCAGGGCACCGACTGCTGCCTGGGCTGTCCATAGTCCTGGTTGTTGGACCCTGTCCTTGGGGGTTTTCAAGGCTCAGCTGAACAAAGCCGTGGCTGACCCTGTCTAGAGCTGTTGCAGGACCTGTCTCAAGCAGAAATTTGTCCTGGAGCCCTCTGAGGTCCCTCTGGATCATGCAGAGACTTCCTGAGTAGGTTACAGGAGGGGGTATCAAGGCAGCAGAGCCTTCCCTTGACTACATTCCCATTTCTAGTCCATCAGCCTGGTTTTTATTGGATGCAATCTCCTCTTTTGGCTAAGCAGAGGCCACCTGGCAGCAGCTATGGGACATTTCCAGTGGGCTCTGAGAAGCTGGAGCAGTTTGAGCACCAGCAATGGCTCAAACTGCTCTGCCAGCACTTCTGCTGTGCCCCCAGCAGCAGCCAGGGCTCGCTGGGGGACAGAAGAGCTCCAGTCCCGGTGCTGGAAGCGAGGAAGTGAAATGCCAAGAACAATAAGCACAACAATGCCACGAATTTCCTCCGCCGCTGCGCTGAAGGAGAGTGACAGGGAATATTTTGATGGGCCTGAACAGTTCTGAGCATTGGTTTCACTTAAGAAATTCCAACTGGTTGTGTTTTGTTTTTCCAATGGTTGGAATTGCTCTCAGGGGCACGAATCATTGGAGTGGATCCTGGGCTCCTGTCTTGCTGCTCCATGGGCTCCAAACCAGTGAAGCAGCTGGGAAAAGGGAGCTGAATCCCAGGGAAGTGATGCCTTAAGGCTCTGATCCCTCAAGTTTGAGCTTTCATGTTTTTCAGACTCTGCTGCCCAGGGGTGCAGCTCTGAGCTCACACTCAGGGTCACAAAACAAATCCTTCTCCTGCTGCACACCAAGGACACCTGTCACAAGCTTCAGGCCCAAAAGCACAAACAAGGGGGGGCTGAAGGGAGAAAACAACAAGGATGGGACTTCATAACCTGAGGCTGTAATTGGGCAATTAAACCCCAATATGCAAATGGACCAAAACTTATAAAAGTGTGAGACCTTGTGACCATTTGTCCATTTTGTGACCATTTTGGGTCCACCTTGGGTGTAGCCCTGGCCAGGCTCTTGTCCTGCCCAAGGTGTGCCCTTAAAGGCCTTTTAACAAATATCTACTTTATTCTCTGCCCAGCCTCTGCTCCAGGTCAGCCTTCCCAAGGCATCAGCTCCATCCTGCATCCCCTTTCCCAGAGCACACACATCCCACGTGTCACGTGGAAGCTGGATGCACCTGCTGGAGGAGCTGTGTGGGGGCAGGCGTTATCCAGCAGTTATAAATCCTGGGGCTATCAACAGCCTTCAGTAAACATTTGGACAATCCTTCCTACCTCTGGCTCGTCCAAATATTTGCATCACACGGGGCTGCTGCCCGTTTCCTGACACGCTGCACAGCTAAGAATATCCTCGGGTCCCAGGACGGTTCCAGCTCGCTGTGATGGATGGAGTTATTGGATGAAATAAATGGCTCAGGGAGAAAGGAAAAAAAAAAAAATCTGTCTCCTGATAATAAATCCAGGTCAGGATGGAGTGAAAGAGCTTTCAGTTAGGAATGGTGTTTTTAGGAGCTTTTAGGATCTGGTCTGGAGCACCCAAGGGTTAGCAATGAACAGCTCTGAGCTCTTCTAGTGGACTTGGACCACTTCATCCCTTGGAGGAATTGTTGAAGATGCTCCTGAAAGCTCTTCCTTCCTGCTGGGTTGGGAATAGCTGAACCAGCTTTGGATATAAAACAGGAACCTGCTGCATGAAGCCAGGTTTGGTGGCTCTTCCTCCAGAGCAGAGCCTCTTCCAGGTGAATCACAGCAGCAATCACCAGTTTGTAACCTGTGTGCAAAACATTTCATGCAGCAGAGATGCCAAACAGAAATAAATATTTTTTTTTCTCTAAATGCCGAGAGAGGAAAACAAGCTGAACTCTCCTTTAGCAGTTAAAAGGGTTTAGCAGCTAATTGGGTTTAGCAATTAAGGGTTCTAAAGACAAAATCTGTGTTTTGTGATTTAAGACCGCTGTGCTAAATGACGACTTTAGGAAGATTAAGCCTCACAACACAATAATTTTAGTCTTTTGCTAAAGAATGGCCGTGGCTGGGACTTCATGGCTGAACACACACCATAACAAGCCAGTGGATTTTCTGACAGAGTGGTAAAAGAAAATAATCAACCCTCATCTTAAGTGCAGGATAAACAGCAACCTGGGCTAGTGGAAGGTGTTGGAACCCATGGCAGGGAGCTGGAATGAGATGAGTTTCAAGATCCCTTCCAACCCAAACCATTCCACGAGTTTGTGATAAAACTGCTTAGGGCTTAAAGTGGCTTTTCCACTGCAGCTTCAGCTCGGACTTTTTGTTTTGATCTCCTCCCCTGTCCATAAAACCACCAAGCCCACCACAAATAAGAGCAGCGTGGCTCCCTGCTGTGAGATAGTTGGGCCATAAATGTGTTTTCTAATCCTGATATGGGACAAATCACGTGGAGGGTTTGCTCACCCCCAGGTAATTCCCCTCTGCCACCTCCCCAGCACCTCCAGCACCTCCCCTCTCCCCCCACCCCGCTCATCGCCTCCTTCTGGGAAGCCCAAAACTCCGAGCCCTCTTTTCGGACAGACTAAACAACATCTGCCAAGCCGCCTGTCTCCCCTGCAGCGCTCCCGGGGGAGCAGAGCCGCTGCCGGGACAGAGCCGGTGTCACCGGGGGAGGGCGAGCGGCGCTCCCGGGGGGTGCGGCCCGGCAGGGATGTGGCGGAAGCATAAAGCACCTGTTGGGAGGCTATTTAGGGATTAGCCGAGTGCTGACAGACAAATTGGCAAGATTAATAAGAGCAATCAAGGCTGTGTGGGCTCGAGCTGTGAGCTGACATTAATGTGACATCACTTTCATCTGCTCTTGCCTCGCCCCGCGCGGCATCCTCGGGGCTCCCAGAGAGCAGCGCCGTCGGATGCGGGGCTTAAAACCCCGGCGTGTCCCTGAGGCTGGCCCCGGGTGTGTGGCAGGGCAGGGGACAGCCCTGTGTGTCCCTACCAGCGCGTTCGGGGGACCCCCGGCCAGCCCCGGTGTCCCCCAGCCCTGGCACCTCCGCAGGGCCTACCTGGCTCTCACAGCACCGAGTTATTTTTGGCGACGTTTCCCTCAAAGCTGCCCGCTCTGCTGGGTTTGGGGGTTTTGTTTTTGGTTTTGTTTTTTTCTGTGCCTCCTAGAGAACCGTTTCATGTCGCCGAGAAAACGCGATGCTCGCCTCTCGGGAATAAAAAGGAAAGGAAAGGAAAGGAAAGGAAAGGAAAGGAAAGGAAAGGAAAGGAAAGGAAAGGAAAGGAAAGGAAAGGAAAGGAAAGGAAAGGGAAGTAAAGATACGTAAAGGAAAGGAAAGGAAAGGAAAGGAAAGGAAAGGAAAGGAAAGGAAAGGAAAGGAAAGGAAAGGAAAGGAAAGGAAAGGAAAGGAAAGGAAAGGAAAGGAAAGGAAAGGAAAGGAAAGGAAAGGAAAGGAAAGGAAAGGAAAGGAAAGGAAAGGAAAGGAAAGGAAAAAAGGCTAATTCCAGGTGCGAGGAGAGAACAAAGAAACTCCTCTGCTGTCGCTCCAAGCCCCACACTTGGGGTCTTCGCTGTCTCGGGGAGATGGTTTGACACCTAAAGATATTTTAAGGCAGAAAAAGCTGTTTCCAGAGCACTCCTCTCTCTCCAAAACCCAGGGGGAATTCTCCCCTGCGTCTCTAGTGCAGCACAGCCGTTGTACGGGGAAATCTTTTAGGATTTTTTAGGGATTTTTAATTTTCCCTTTTTCCGCCGTTTTTTTTTTTTTCCCCAAACACCTTCCCTGCTGAAACCTCCCTCTCCCCGAATTCTGTTCGCATCCCTTTCCAACGGCGAAATTGGAGGGATTTTCTTTGTTCCTCAGTCAATGAGGGATCCTAATAGTATTAAAACATCTGAATGTCCAAGTCCTCCAGGTCCGCCAGGCTCTGCCGCACGGGCTCCTCGGCCGAGAGCTTTTGCCCACAAAAGGAAAGTGTTGAAAAGGAGGGAGATGCCAAAGGCTGAGCGCACGTTCGCTCCCAGAGCTCCTGAGGAGGAAAAAATTCCTCTCCCTGGGACCTGAAGTTCATCCCTCCGAGCTGGGGATTTATCGAGCGCGGGGGAAAAAATCTGTAAAAATCTGATTTTTTAAACAATCAGCTGTTCAAACTTTCAAATGCAGATGGGGATAGAAGCAGCTGGGGGTCAAGAATAATTTTGGAGAGAGGTTTTATGAAGAAAACAAGAAAGAGAGTGGTCCCAAAACCAGACTCTGCAAACAAAGTTACAAGATGACGATTGCTGCACCAACCTCCCCCCCTCAAAAAAACCCCAACATTTAAAACTCCTTATATTTTAATTTTTATGTTAAAATTAATGAATTTATTTTTTTCTTCGTTGCATTTATAAGGACTGGAGTTATTTTATATATACAAACATATATATCCCGTCCTAAATGGGTGAATTAACGGGGTTTTTGGAGTGAATTTCGGGTCACTCCAATCTCCACCCAGCAAGGACAAACCCCCGAGCACAATGTCCCCAGCAGCCGATGTTTTGGGGGACATAATTCCATTTGCCACTGGGACTCCTTCGGCGAGGTCGAGGTGAATTCAGGGAGGGCGAGATGAACCCCCCTTTCCCCCGCCCTCCTCCAGGGCTCGTTTTTGTTGGATTCATGGCTAAATTTTGGAGATTTTTTTTGTAACCCCTCTCCATCCCCTCCTTCTCCTCTGGGAAACCACACGGCAAGCGGCAGCCCCAGAGATCCCTAATTCCCGACGGCTAAAAATAATAATTTTACATCATTTTAAAATCAGATTTGCTGCCCCCAAAGCGATTAGGATGAGAGTACACATCTTCCACCAATCCGGCAGCAACACCGCGGGCATTCAGTGGTCTGTTTGTAATCTCAGCCTTTTTCATTAACATAAACACGGCTTCAACCCAAATATACACGGCCACCTACGGAGCCAGCGCGGGCCCGGGCGCGCCGCTCTCCCCGCGGGGGTTAAGCCGGGTTTAACGCGTGGAAAACCCACGGGGAAATCGCTGCCGAGCCTCTGCTGTCGCTCGTGTCCCTGCCTCGGGAATGAGCGGGGGAAGAAGGGGTGGCTGAGGGCGATCTGGAGCCGGTGCCGCCGTGCTCTCCCTTCGCCCCGCGCTCCGCGGGGCCCCGCGCACGGGGAGCGGCCGCGCCGGGCCCCTCCGCGCTGGTCCTTCCCTCCCTCCCAGCCCCGTTTGCCAGGGACAAAAAGAAATTGAATTGGCTGTGTTGTGTTCTTGGTTTTGCAGGAAAATAATTCCCCTTGCCGTACTTGCTGTGTTGCTTTCTTTGGGGTTTTCGCTTTGGGGTTTTCGCTCTCATTCTGGCCCTTTTCTGTCTTTTTCGTACTTTTTTGTTTTTGTCTTTTCTTCTTTTAATCGTTCTCTTTAAACCTTTTTTTAATTATTTTCCCTTCCTTTCTCTATTTCTTTTCTTTTCTTTTCTTTTCTTTTCTTTTCTTTTCTTTTCTTTTCTTTTCTTTTCTTTTCTTTTCTTTTCTTTTCTTTTCTTTTCTTTTCTTTTCTTTTCTTTTCTTTTCTTTTCTTTTCTTTTCTTCCCTCTCTCTCTTCTCTCTCCTTCTCCCTTTCCTTACAGCTTTTCTCCTTTCCCCCTATTTTTCTTTTTCCCCTCATTTCTTCCTTATTCTTTGTTTCCCTTTTTGTTTCTCCATTTCCCTGTTTCTCCGTTTTCTTTCACCCTTTCTCTATTTCTCACTCTCGATCTTCATTTGTCTTAGTTTCTTTTTCTCTCTCATTTCTTTCAATTTTTCTCTCATATTATTTTTCTTTCTAGTTATCGTTCTTTATATAATTTTTCTACTTTCTTTCTTTCTTTCTTTCTTTCTTTCTTTCTTTCTTTCTTTCTTTCTTTCTTTCTTTCTTTCTTTCTTTCTTTCTTTCTTCCTTTCTTCCTTTCTTCCTTTCTTTCTTCCTTTCTTTCTTCCTTTCTTCCTTTCTTTCTTCCTTTCTTCCTTTCTTCCTTTCTTCCTTTCTTCCTTTCTTCCTTTCTTCCTTTCTTCCTTTCTTTCTTTCTTCCTTTCTTCCTTTCTTCCTTTCTTTCTTTCTTCCTTTCTTTCTTTCTTTCTTTCCTTCTTTCCTTCTTTCCTTCTTTCCTTCTTTCCTTCTTTCTTTCTCTTTCTTTCTTTCTCTCTTTCTCTCTTTCTCTCTTTCTCTCTTTCTCTCTTTCTCTCTCGCTTTCTCGCTTTCTTTCTCGCTTTCTTTCTCTCTTTCTTTCTCTCTTTCTCCCTCTTTCCTTCTTTCTCCTTCTTTCCTTCCTTCTGCCCATTCCGTCTGTTCTCTGTTTCTCCCTTTTTTTATCCTCTCTCCCCTCCAGCACAATCTCTCCAAACCCATTTCTTTATTGCAGTATTTGGAAACATTTCTGTTTTCCTTTCCTGGGGCTGCGGGGCAAACCAGAACCAGGGCTCTGCTCCAGCTCAGCTCCAAACCCTCTTCCCGACGGAGAGAAAAATCCCTTTCCTGCTGTGCCAGCGCGGATTTCCCAGCCCAGTTTTTTGGCTCAATCGCAGCCGCTCAGGCTCAGCCGGGCGGGTTCAGACACCGGACCCGCTCCCCCTCGGGCAGATCTCGGTCGGTTTCAGGGCTCAGCCGCACTCCTGGATGTCCCCACGCGTGGGGCGAGGGGACACGGGGGACACCCGCGGTTCCGGGTGGGGGAAAACCCCTTCAGCCCGCGGTGCTTTAAGCGAAGTGATCAAATTCGATCGTTTCCAAAGGAGAAACGAATAATCCTGGAAGGAACATTCTTATGCCGCAGCCTCAGCCCTCGGGCAGCATCCCTGCCCGCAGGTATCCCGCAAAATGTGCGGGAGAAAGGGATCGGAAGAAATTCCTTCCTTCCTCGATTTTAAAGAGGGTTAATGCGAAATTAGTTGGTGTGTTTTAACAATTTGAATTGGAGGGAGGGTAAGAGAGAGGAGCTGAAGGTGCTGCGCAAAACGCGCCGGGAGTTTTGCAATTTTCCGAGCAAAAGAGAAAACGGGAAAAGCAAAACCATTTCTGGGTTCATCATTCGAATTTTTAGTGAGTTCTGGGCCAGGTTTTGTGTTCAGTTTTGGTGCGGTTTTTCTTTGTTTTAGGTGGGGGTGTTTTGTTGTTGTTTTCAGTGGATCGTTCTTTCTGGTTTTTGGGAGGGTTTGGGATGTTTTTACAGAATGTTCCCAATTCCTCTCTGGCTTCCCCACATGCACATCCACCCCAAAAATTCACAATGAGAAGACGGACACATGGATGCACCCGTTCTCTTCCCGCTCCCAGGATGATTCTCTCCAAAATAAAAATCAGTCCCTTTGCTGCAGAAATCGTTTAACTTCGGGGCACAAGAACTCGTGCCAGGGCAAGTTTTCCCACCTTGGCTCGGGCATTTCACGTATCCACAGCGCATCTTTCCCGAGAATACCAGCCGAGCTTTTTATTCCCTGCAGAACATTTTTTAAAACCCGTCCAGGTCTCTTTTAATATTTAAGTGGGGGCTGGTTGCGCAAAAGGGATCGATTTACGGGGAGCCGCTCTGTTACCAGGAGGTGAGAAAGATGATAAACCAGTTTTTGGTGTATTTTGACTCTCTGCTCTGGCAGCTGCAAAGTAGAGGGGTTCACGAACCTGCACCACCCAGAGCCCGCCGATGCACAACATCGTTATTTGGGAATTCTAGGGGTGGAAAACAGTTTTTGTCGGGAAAGCTTCCAAGGAAAACCATCCCCAGGTCTTTGCAAAGAAAGAATCGGCGGGAGCACAGCTGCGGTTGTTTACAGCGGCAATTTCTGCTGTTTAAGCGCCTGTTCCGAACCCCTGCTTTGGGCTGGAAAAGGGAGGACACGGAATTTCTGTGCGGGATTTACTGTAGAAATGAGGTTTACAAAAAGGAGGCTTCCAGGCCGTTGTGCAGCCCAGCCCGGCTCCTGTGCGATTTTCCTTTCTCCACAGGAATACGCCGAGCTTCCCTACAGTAAAAGCTGCTTTTGCAAGTGCTCTGCCCCTGGGCACCGTGGGCAGGGCCAAGAGGGTTCTGTAGCACCAGGGACCTTGTCGCACGGGGGTTCTGCTCCCCCGGCCGGGCACGGGGCAGGGCGGTACCTCCAGGGACATCCCTGTCCTCAGCATCCCTCTCCTTTCCTGCCGCATCCCTCCCCGCAGGGCACCGCCGTGTCCTGCCTGGATGGCTCTGCCCGCTGGGCAGGTGACAAGGCACAAGGGGTGCTGGGCACCCCGACACCTGCCCGGGGCAGTGCCCAGGTGCTGGCAGCCCCTCTCCCCGGGTGATGCTCGCTGCTCCCGGGTCAGACCGTGTTGAGCAAAATCCTTTCTCCCTCCCAGGAGCCCACCCGGATCTGCACCCCGGGGCTCGCGTGGGTCCCCCCAGCCTCCCCTCGGGGTTTTCCTCTTAGAGATCGCGCTCTCCTCGCCTGCAGGGTGCTGTCCCCTGCAAAAGGGAGGCCGGCTCCTTCCCCAAACCCGCCGTGGTTGTTTTCCGCATCTCCCCGCGATGTTTAGGAGCGATCCACGCCGCCACCTTGCCCAGCATTTCTCCCGATAATGAACGGTCCCTGCGGCTTTCGGCGCCCGTGGAAGAAAAGAACTTGTTCTTCCTTTATGTGGGATATTCCGGTTTAATCCCCACCTCTCCGTGCAGAGGGATTTTGTGGGACACCCCGAAATGGGGTTGGTGACCCTCGCCTGCCCGACACTAAAATTTCCCTTTCCTCCAGCACCGGCATATTGATGGGATTTCGGCAGGGTTTTGGTTTAAACTTCGGGGAAAAAAAATAAAACCAATAAAAATAAACAACAACAAAGGTTCCATAAGGCTGGAAGTAAGGCTGGATCCCCTCGTCCTCCTCGTTTGCTGGAGACCCTCGGCCCGGCTTGGCCCAGCCGGACTTTTGGCATCGGGAATCGCCGCAGGCTGGAGGTGGTTCCCGATGCCAAAAAGCTCAGCAGTGAACAGAAAGGTTTCTCCAGCACAATTTTATCTCTATCCTGACGGGATTTGGTGCTGGAAAAGCTGAAAATGGCTATGAATTTTGTTTGGATGCCACTGCTATGTCAAGTTGCTGGGAGAGGGGATATCTCTTCCCAAGGGTTCTGTTTGCTCTGGGAGCATCCCCAGCCCCGGCCCCCAGGGAAGAAACCTCGCTCAGGAAAGCCTGAATGTCTCAGGAACGGATTTACACCTGGATTTACACCTGGATTTACAACTCGAGCTGCCTTTAAGGGCGAATTTGTGGGATGTGGGAGCATCCCTTGCCGGGTGCCAGCTGTGCTCCGGCTCAACCCCGCTGTTTCTCTTGGTACCCAACTCTTGGGGTCTGAATCGCAGCCAGTCCAAAAGCATCCCTGCGGGAAAGCATTCTAGCTATCCGTCCCTGAGCGGGGATATAAATACCCGCAGATATTTGGAAGATCTCTGTGGGAAGCGATTGTGTCTGAGTGGTAGCGCTCGGAGCTTATTATCGCTGGAGCCGATTTGTATTGCAGGGAACGGGTCCTGCCAGAAAACTCCACAGGAAAAAAAATCGCGAGCTGAAGAAGGCTGTAAATTCCTGTGCTGCAATATTTCATCGAAGGACGTCATGGAAAATCTGGGCTTGAAGGGCGGGGGTGGGGGGAGACTCGGGACGGGCAGAGGGGGGAAAGGGACACAAAACGGGGAGATTAAGATTTTCCTCTTCTTTTTTTTCTTTTTT